>PNEQ01070445.1:14936-32734 GCA_003012365.1 Medauroidea extradentata
ACGTCCACGAGATACCAATAAAGTATTCTAAAACGTGATTCAAGGGTTTTTCGAAATTTACTCTCTTAAGTGGTGAAAAGTCCTTGAACTTGTTTTAGATAAATCCTCGATATCTATCGAACCCGTCGAGATATACAATTAATTTTTGCTTCAGGATGATGATTACAGAAATTACCGCAAAACAGTTTTCAGATTTTTCATAATTCGATTTCTCAATACTGTGCAGGGGTGATATGTGTTTTTTTAGTGAATGATCGATTTTAATTCAACTGAACGGGCTAGCGATGTGATTTACACTTCAGTTGGATACTTATACAAATGTCTAAGATGTAAATTTAAAATATTTCGAAATTCGACACCCAAAAGGGTGAAAAAGCACAAAATTTGTTTTCCATCAACCCACGATACCTATCTAACCAGTAGCGATATTGAGGTGCTGTTCGCGTCAGAGTGATGCTTACGTAAATATTAAAAAAATATATATATGTATGTAATTTTTTTTCTTTATAAGAAACGTGATTATTAAGAATAAAACTTAATTGGTCAATAATCAAGGCAGACGATCCGAAAAGCAGTAACGAGCAGCGAGAAACAACCTATACAGAAGTTTCACTACAGTAACCTATCGAGACGTGGTATTGTACAACCTCTATAAGCCCAGGACACAGATTTTTTTTTTTAAATAAATTTTATTTTCATGAATTATTTCGACGTTACGTGACGCAGTTGTTTGTTACTCATGTCTAAATTCCGGGAGGTTCTGGGCTCGAATTCCGTTAAAAGCTGCGTGCGAACGTTCAATTCTGACACACAAAAACTACAAGGCAGAACAAATTAGTGCAATTTACATGTAGTCTTTAAAAGGGGTAAAATTGCAGTTCGTTTTCCACTTAGGTTCCTCTACAATATCAGCTGACATATCGTCGGTATACTGCCAAAAGTGATTAAGTCATAAATGCTATTTCGTTTCTAAAACAGTATTAAATTGTAGATATTAACAAAAATTTGGTATGTTACTATACTGTGACACAACAGTACGAAACGACGAATAGACTTTAAACTTGGGCAATTGTTCGTGAACAACATATACATATTCCTAGCATTTTTATAATTTTATCTCGTTTTGACTTTGTCACTTTTGGCAGTAAACCGACGATATATCATCTCACTAATCTCAGGTTTGGGGCACCAAATACGTTTCCGCGAAACCTTTACCTACTGAAACTTTGTAATGTCAATAAAGTTAAAGTGAATATTTTGACAATATATAATTGAGGGCACCGTCACCAATGGTTGTGCACAGGGTAAACAGATGTTTCACATTCGATTAACCTCTTACCTTAGGTGTCTGTAATTACCCCCACAACGTCAAATAGGCAGGGCTATAAATAAGGCCCAGGAGAAGTCGCTGTTAGTGGCAGGGACAAACTTAAGACTGCTTTTCGCGTGGACAGCTATAGCTATTTATCCTGCTGCAGAATTAGTTAAACTAGCCGCTTGGACATTCTAACACTTGATGACTGAAGAACCAATCTTGTGTACAAAGAGGTTTTTAAATTAAAGTAAATATTATCAGTTACGAATAATACTCGCGAGCAAAGCCGCGGGGGACTGCTAGTTAAAATATATTTTCCGAACTCGGCCCTGAAGATGTAGAAAAAAAAGGTAAAATGTGTTTTCGATTCACAGTCGATGTATATCATATTGTTTTTATATAGCGACGATATTTTTGTTTAAGATTGATGCTTACTCAAATACCTGAAAAGAAATTTCAGGAATTTTCGAAATTCTCCACCTAAGGGCGTGAAAAGGGGTGAAAAGTGTTTAAATGTGTTTTTAATTAATCGTCAATATATCCTGAACCCAACGTGCTATTGTTGTGTTTTTCACGTCCAAGAGACACCAGTTAAATGGGATTAAAGTGTTTTTCGAAATTCACTCTCGGAAGTGAAAAGACGTGTAATGTGTTTTAAATAAATTCTCGATATATATATATATATATATATATATATATATATATATATATATATATAGGTTGTCCCAAAAGTTGTGTACCCATTTGAAATACAAAAATAAAACGTAAACCATATTAGTTATAAATGTTTTGTTTTTAGCAGATTGATGCTGTGATATTGGAGATTGATCATGAGTAGGTAGAGCCCGAAAGAACAAGCGTCCATAGTTGAACTTTACTTCACGCATGGACATAGTGTTGTTCAAGCCGAGCGGGGTACAAACGACAATTTAATGTTCGCACCGCACCATCAAAACACGTCATAAGAAGATGGGTGCAACAGTTCCGAGATAATGGAAATGTTGCTGATAGGCCCAGAAGTGGACATCCAAAATCTTCGCGGAACGCAGTCAATATTGACAATGCCCTCACAGCAGTGGCAAACAGTCCCCAGAAATCACTTCGTCGTCGTTCTCAAGAACTTGGCGTATCCAAATCCTCGTTACACAGAATCTTAACTGCTGACTTACACACATATCCATACAAAATCCAAATCGTCCAAAGATTATTGCATACCGACCTGCCCAAACGACTTCAGTTTGCAAATGAATTTCTCCAACTGGCGGAAGAACCCAATTTCCACACGAAACTTCTCATGAGTGATGAAGCCCATTTTGACTTCAGTGGCTTTGCCAATAAACAGAACTGCCACAATTTGGCAACCGAATAGCCAGAAAAGATCCATGAAATACCCCTCCACGATCAATGTGTTACTGTAAGATGTGGAATAATGGCGCATCGTGTGTTCGGCCCTTTCTTTTTTGAAAACGTAGACGGGATGGCTGTCACTGAGAATGGTGAACGTTACCGTGAGATGTTGAGCACGTTTCTCAGACCATTATTGGCTATGGAAAATGACGAGATCTGTTTTCAGTAAGACCGTGCTACCAGTCATACCGCTCGGCTGACCATTCAACTTCTTCAGGAGACTTTTCCAGGTCGGGTCATGTCTCGTAATGGAGACGTTAGCTGGCCGCCGAGGTCACCAGATCTTACCGCCCCTGATCTTTCTATGGGGTTTTCTCAAGAACTGTGTCTACAGGAATACACCACGGACACTTGCCACCCTCAAAGACAACATTCGCATGGCAATCCGTGAAATTTCACAAGAAATCTTGTCGCATGTCATGCAACATGTAGTGCTACGCATTCGTTTCTGTCAAGATGTGAATGGTGGACATAAGCCCAATATTGTTTTTCATAAATAAACTCCTGACTATAGGCTGCAAAGTGATATGAACATTTAAGTTGTAACTGCATTATTAACTATATTATCTGTATTTAAAATGGGTACACTACTTTTGGGACATTCTGTATATATCGAACCCGTCGAGATATACAGTTAATTTTTGCTTCAGAATGATGATTACAGAAATGATCGCAAAAGCGTTTTAAGATTTCTCGAAATTCAGTACTGTGCAGGGGTTATATGTGTTTTTTAATGAATAATCGTTTTTGATTCGACTGAACGGGCTACCGTCATGATTTGCACTTCAATTGTATACTTATACAAATGTCTTAGATGCGAAATTAAAGTATTTCGAAATTCGGGACTCAAAAGGGTGAAAATTTATAACATTTGTTTTCCATCAACCCATGATAGTAGAGATATTGAGGTGTTGTTCGCGTCAGAGTGATGCTTACGTAAGTATTTAAAAATTGTATGTAAGTTCCTTTACTTTATAAGCTAACTAGATTATTAAGAATAAAACTAAGTTTGTAAAATTTCAAGGCAGACGAACCGAAAAGCAAGTACGACCAGAGAGAAATAAATTATACTGGAGTTTCACTCTGCAGTAACCTATCGAGACGTGGTGTTGTACAACCTGTACAAGCTCAGGACATAAATATTTTATTTTTTAAATTAAATTTTTTGTCATGAATTATTTCGACGTTCTGGGCTCGAATTCCGTTAAAAGCTGCGTACGAACGTTCAATTCTGACACACAAGAACTGCAAGGCAGATCGAATTAGTGCAATTTGCCTGTAGGAGTTTTAAAATGGATTGTGCAGTTCACTTTTCAGTCACGTTCCTCGACAACATCAGCTCACATATATAATCTCACTAATTTCAAGGTTGGGGCACCAAATACGTTTCCACGAAACATTTACCCATCAAAACCTTCTAATGGCATTAAACTTCAAGAGAATATTTTGAAAATGTCATTGAGGGCACCGTCACCGTGCATAGACGTTTTTTTTTTTTTTTTTTCATTCAATTAACATCTTACGTCTATAACTACCCCACAACGTCATCTTTGCAGTGCTGTAAATAAGGCCCAGGCTTATCTTAGTCGTCTGTGGCTTAGGCGATGTCGCTGTTAGTGGACAGTTATAGCTACTTATCCTGCTGCAGAGTTAGCTCAAATAACAGCTTGGACATTCTAACACTTGATGACTGTAGTACCTATCTGTTGTACGAAGAAGTTTCTCAATTACAGCACGTTTTATCTGATATGAGTAGCACACGCGAGCAAAGCCACGTGCGCACTGCTGTTAATTATACCAAATAATATAATATAATAACATTTGTACCTGGTGAATTTCTGGTGACGTTCGGAAGGGTGTTTGGAGACTTTTGCTGTGACAAGTTGGCAACTCTGCGGTGCAGTATCGCCTTACAAGGCAGGCAGGCGGGCAGCGCAGCCTGGCGACAGAGAGGCGAGGAATGTTATTATGGATGGAGTGGTGGGGGGACACGTTCCCCAGAGGCGCCACCACGGCGGGACAAGGTAGGGCAGGTAACCTACCTGGGGGACAGCCCCTCCTTCACGTTCCCACACCGCGGCAACCAGACACTGTTGTTGCTCTTGTCAGCTGGAGACACCTGTGCCTGCTCGCAGGACGTGTCCCGCCGAGGAAAATACACGATTTATCGTCCCTCAGCCTCCCAACAATGGACGTCCTTCTGACACCCTGGGCGCCGCGTTTCTGTCTGACGCCATTGTTCACTGAATACCACAGGTGTAGATACGTACATTCTGTTTCCAAAAGCTTCAGTAAAGTTTGACACTTTCTTATGGTAAATAATAACGGTTCCACGTGTTCCTATTTATTCTGGTTTTGCGAGTTATTTTTTTAAACCTTGAAAGGGAGCAAATAGCACAAAACCGTTACATATGAATGTTGGAAATTGTTTGTACTATGTAGCCTAATTTTTTAAAAGGTAAGTTTTTATAATTTTGACAAATTATTGACTTTAAGAAATTTTAATTAAGTCGATAGTTAGCCAACGTTATAGAAACTTATCTTTTGAAAAAATGAGACTACGTAGTATAAACAATTTCCAACATTTCTATGTGACAGTTGTGTGATATCTGCTCCCTTTTAGAATTTAAAAAATAACAGTTGCTAAAATAGAATAAATAGGAACTCGTGGACTATCATACAACGCTCTTAAAATGCGTTGCAGCGTATTCGTAAATACTTTTTTTTTACGAAACTATTCCACATATGCCCATTGTATTAATGTACGAAAAGAAAATACACTTCAAACGATGACGGAAGAGTGTTTTCAAAGCATCGCGCCGATTAGAAAAATCATTTCAGAGCCACTGAAAATGGCTACAAACTGCTTTTACAAACCGCCATATCTGAAAAACCGCATGGGATTCGTGTGAAACTACTCTATAAACATGCACTGGACTTTACTTAAAACTGTCCACCAATAAAAAGATGGGGTCACCACAGAAAATGTCAGTCAGGCGAGTGGTCTACGATACCACTGCACGCCGCGCCGTTTCAATGTCTTGCATTAGAGGTGATACCGTACCAGATGAGCCGGTCAACATCGCCCTAATTAAATTTAATATCGTCTTTATTCATGGCGCAGTTAAGGTGTTATCGCCTTTTCTTCCACTGAAACTAATACATAAATATTACATCAGCCTTACTGGACAGATTACATTTTACACAATAATTTCTCACAAAACAATAAATCAAGCAAATGACAGTTTTATGTTAAAAATAGTACCCATTAGCTTTAGTATTAGTTATAATTAGATTTAGTAGTCATGATACTTAGATTTAATTATGATTTTGTAAAATTATTTTAGGGTTGGGTATTTCGCACATTGATTATATGTAATGCTATGATTGACACTGGCTAATGGTATATCATTAGAGAGCTACTATCACAACAATGCTAGAAATTAAAAATATTATACGGATTATTAACCATAAGAATATAAAATTATGAACAAGATAACAATGTGCAACAACATTCTGCTCTGTCTAGGCGCCGTGGCTCACTCACACAAAAACACGGCCAGTAGGCGGACGGCCGGGCGCCTTAGTATTTTGTAATGTGTATCACAGTGCAAGTAATATAACTTATTTAAAGTCATAAAGTAGCTTTTATTTTTATTCTTTTCCTCACTTATTAAAAGTTAGTAGCTTATTAGGCTAAGTAAAAATTAATTATTAGTTAAAATTTTTTGTGAACTGCTACATTGTTATGTTGTCTTGTTTGTCACATAAATAAATAAATTAAATTTTTTGTTTTGTGTACACGTAAATGTTTTTGCATATCTACATAACGAGTCAGGACTTAGTGTTAAATTATTTTTGAAAAATCGTAAACTCTGTACGAGTATTTACTGGTCGCTACTTCGCACGAATATGTAAACTGGTCTGTTGTATTATTATCATGATAGTCATCAATAGTTTTTAATTTTTTTTATCTCAGTTTTTGTCAGTTCTATGTATCTGTAATTTTATTTTGTGCATCTGTCAGAATAATGGTCAAGTGTGTAACATCTCTGGATGTTTATATAAATAAGGTTCATGTTAAATGCCGCGGTCTAGCTGTTATATAATTTTAGTAGAGCTAATGAGCTTCTCTTCATTTTAACTTAGGTGTATCGGGTAAAAATGTGAAAAACATAGATCAAAGCCAAAAAAAAATTAGAAAAATTAAATAAGAGTTATCTGCTTGCTGCTGAAACACAATAAATAATTTAGAATAAGATGTACTTATCTCACATCAATAATGACTGAGATGTTTACACCTTCTCTTCCAGCTTACATGCTAATTTACAACTTTATAAATCCATAATTAAATATTTCACAACATTTTTCCAGCTTTTTTATTTCCTTCTTAGCAAAAACACTTCCAAACAATTTTTTTTAACCAGCATAGATTATCTAAACCAAAGAGAAATGTTTACACGTCACTGTCATCTGAAATGAAGCTATGAAATAAGTTTTTTTTTTTTTAACAAACTTTCAAGTAGTAAATAAAATTGAAATTATAGCTTTAAAATTACATCACATAAGTATCTACGACAAATTTTGAATTTACAAACGTTACAAGTGTAAGAGAAGGCTACATGCCTTTCATGGCCGTCTTTAGTAGAAGGTCGGAGTCTTGAATGTGGCAACGCTGTATCGGAGGCTTACTGCCGGTCGCTCATTGGTAGCCCTAGTCTGTGTAGACATGTACACGTCAATGCAGAATGTGTGTGATGTAAGGTTGAGAGTAAGAGAAGGCAAAATTGCCTTAACTGCGCCAAACAAAGACATTTTATTATTATTATTATTATTATTATTATTATTATTATTATTATTATTATTATTATTATTATTAAAGCTGCATCTAGACACGTTACAGAGACCAGGGCAGTCAAGAAGTGACAAGCAGCAGGTCCCCGATGCGGCGTTGCAACATTCAAGACTCCGGCCTTCTACTATAGACGGCCATGCTTAATTTCGCCATTTGAAAAATAAGTCAATAATTAAATAAATAAACACAAATTCACGAACAGCAGTTCTGAAAATGTGCGTGAACTTGTAAAGTCAATACAAGCGCCTCATGAATGCAGCTGCAACTACTAATTTTGTTATCAGTAGGGCCTACACGTAACTTTATGCAGGTAAACACAGCAATCACTCTAAAAGTAAACATGGGCAGTTTAACAATTTTTCGGTCTTCCATGCACTAATGCCCTTAAAGTGAAGCACTGTTTGACTGCACACTCAAAATTACTCTATTCAGGACCGTGTCTAGGAAGGTTCCTATCCTGGGAACGTAGGAATCGGGTGGGTCCAGGTGTCCTCCCCCGAGAAATTATGTATTTCAAGGTTCAAAATTATTATATTTAAGGAGTCTCCGTTTTGGTAACGAGGATCGAGTCTGGAATACCCCTTTTCTTTTCTCTGGCTATATGTCTCTACTCTGTTTAAAGGGCCGCGGTGGCCGATTGGTCAGACCATTTGCCTCCCACCAAGGCGATCCGGGTCCGATTCCTTCATACGAAACCAGACATGTCGAAGCCACTGAACGTGTGCAATCGTAACAAGGGCACCAGTGGCGTATGGTGGTCGTGTTCCAAGGCATGGAATATGAGCTCCGACTATACACTTTGAGCACGTGGACTCAGTGTGCCTACCTGTTATATGACAATAAACATGTGTTGTGTAGACTGATATGTTTTATTGGAGTGTATGTTCACAATATCACAAAATTAATCAATTTTATTTTTTAGGATTTTTTGTTTTGTGTATACGTAAATGTTTGCATATCTACAAAACAACGAGCTAGGACTTTGTGTTGGGAATATTTTTGAAAAATCATAAACTCTGTACGTGTGTTTATTAGTCGCTACTTCACACGATTATGTAAAGTGGTATGTTGTGTTGTCATGTTAGTCATCATTAGATTTTACTTTTTTTCCTTAGTTTTTGGCAGTTCCATGTTTATGTAATTTTATTTTGTGCATCTGTAAAAAAATGGTTAAGTGTAAGAAAAGGCTACATGCCAACATATGAAAAATAAGAAAATAAATAAATAAATGTTCCTTGACTCTTGTACGTTACTGGAAGAAGAGTGTACCTGCCTCTACGTGTCTAATGGTCCCGCCGACAACTCAGTGTTGAGTATAGTCACTGCTAGCACCGCATATCTTGGAACACGAACATGATACGCCACTGAAGGGCACGGCACCTTCTACTCTCGTGATCTTTGAACGATTCCTGCAACTGGATAGCTTTATAAACATAACAGTTTTTTTTACATACGCAATTGCGGACGAATGTGTCCGTATTGCAAAAAAACACAATAAAACAAATAACAAAGGAAGAAAAACCAGTAAGCTGTAGTCAACAGACATATTTTTTGTAGGTTCTTCTACAATACGGCAATATTCGCCCACAATGTCTTATGTTCATAAAAAAACTGCCCTGTTTACCTTCTACTCTTGGAAGACGTGCAGTTACGAAATGCTGAATCTGACAAGTTTACTACCTTTAAGCCAGATATGCCCTTATCTTCGAAACTAGATACTAGCATTTATTTATTTATTTAAAAACGGAATATGACATTCCCACATTTTACATTGATTATCACAATTTAAGAATAAATGGAAGGCCTTGGTGGAATATGGTGGAATGTCACATGTTAACTTCCAAAAAAAAAAATTTAATAAAATTTAATTAAGAAGAAAAAGTTACAAGGCGTGTGTCAAACGGCTCAACACTTGTAATGTGTCCGTTACACAGGTATGCAAGTATTGAGTTAAATGAAGGTTTTTTTTCCTCAGAAGTTTATAAATGTGACATGCCCTCTTCTTCCACCAAAGTTCTTCATGCCAAAAACAATAAACTCCTGTCATAATTAATTTTCGTTAGTATCCCAACATTACATTTTTTTCTTTGTTTTGTTTTCCTGTAAAATTGGATAAGATTAAATTGTATCGTTTCGAAAGTTTGCTCTTCAGTTGTATAGGTGGTTCGGGGCACGGTCGTTGAAGAACAGGTCTGGACACTCGCCTGGAAACTTGACCCCCTTGTTGTTTGGCTGCAGTTCATCAAGCTACCGAGAGTGATATACATTTTTGGCGCTGTAATCCGGGCGGTCGAACTCAAACTCCGCCCACTTCCCTCCCACTAAAATAAATAATTTATCAAAACGTATTTTTATCAATTTAAGAAATATTTCCTTCGCTCACAATTTTAAATCATGGCTCCAGAAATGTTTATTTTCTTTGTAATGTTAACAATGGAAAAAAGTGGCCGGAGTTTGAGTACGACCGTCCGAATTACAGCGCCAGAAAGTACGACATTCTCGGTAACTTGACGAACTGCAGCCAAACAACAAGGGGGTCAAGCAAAATACATTGGTAGATAGGCGAGTGTCCAGACCTGTACTTCTACAATCGTGGTTACCTGTTCTTCTACAACCGTGGTTCGGGATAAGGTCAGTACTTTTGAAACACTAGTTGCTTTTTTTTTCTTTTTTTTTTTCGTTCAAATTATATATGTGAATTCCTGCCACTTTTTTTTTTTTTTTTTTTTTTTAATAAACAAAGGAACTTAAGCAACAGTAAGGTAATTCTACTACAGGTTAGAAAGAAAATACATTTTCTTATGGGAGAGCTTGGCAAAGGGAAAATTTCTGCCATTAGTTTCGCTTCAATCGCTAACGTACCAGAAAAATACGAAACCGTAGTAAAATGAACTTTAAATAAACTTGGAAAGTATATTAGTGATTTAATTTAATTTTAAAGTGAAAAGAAACCGATTTCGCGTTTTAAATTATCAACTTATTGTAACTTAAAATTCAGGAAAGCTCTGAGAGTGGTCAGTTTGGTGCACTAGCGATACCAGCGCTCAAACGGTAGAAATTTTCCCTGTACCAAACTTACAACATTGATCTTTCTAACCTGTAGTAGAATTGGACGACATTAAGGAGAAAAGAACCAACCCACAAATTAATCAATTTTGAGATAATCATACCACGTACAAAGGAGAAGTTCCGAAGTACGTTTAAGAAAAAGAAGTACTAAATCACAGTATTTGACGAAAAATAAGAGCCCGGAAAAATGGTTACTACAAGGCTTAAATACGCACAGAAATCTTTGACCTTGAATATCTCAGTTCCAGTTAACTGTGTGTTGGTTCCTTTCTGCTTAATGCCATCCAATTAAGCTTAGCAACAGTCAAAGTGTATAGATTGTACCCAATTCAATTGTTAACGTCTGATTTCACAAAATGCAGGATGTCAAGAAACAAACATACTATAATCACACCACGCGAATCCTACAATAAATTCGAGACGAAAACGTTAGTGGCAAAATGTAGTACGATAATTTTTGCGTGCACAATTTGGCAACATAGCAATCCACAGCTATCTAACTTATCTTACTACTTCTGTGCTGACCTGCATATTAAGGGTGCTGGTTCAAATCCCGAGCAGTCCAAGCATGATTCTACGTTTAGGCCTACTTGACGTAACATGCATAAAATATTACATGTACGTGGAGCGCAAAGAGGAGTATCTTCATGCGGTGTTGCCGCATTAAACTCGTAAAATTTCGTCGTACAACATTTTACCACAAACATTTTCGTCGTCAATTTAGCCCAGGATTCGCGTGATATGCGTATTGTGCGTTAGTTTCTGGACGTTCTGTACAATATTTTTAATTATTATTCTACACAGTGAGCCATCGAAATGTATTGTAACCATTATAACGTTAGATATGTAATACTGAATTGTAATGAAAGGGATTTGACTAGATTAGTGATGGTATGTATATGTTACCATGTATATTACATTAATTTATATTATTCTGTAAGATTATGCATTTTAATAATTTAGTGATAGGCCTACTGGATTGTGTAAAATGTTTCAAACTACAGTATTTTAAAATATATACACGAAAGTATTATGCTGGATGTTTGGTAATTACCGGTACAAACGAAAGGGGTGTGTTGAGGACGATGAAACAAGCAAATAATGCTAAATAAACATAGTTCCAGAACCCAATGGTTTTCCGAATATGACACGTTACGTGTTACGACATGACCGCTATAATGCCAGTGTTCCTGAGGATCAAGACGTCAAAATGATACACTGCGTACGAAGACATTACAGTTAAGGGTTCAAAATGGGCGCCGTTCATGTGAAGGCAGGCCTTCAGCAGTGCCATTAGCTCGCCCATACATGAAGTGGATGTCAGTCGTTTCTTCATTAGAGAACGTGTGTGGAAACATGGCGACCTCGTCGAACACTAAGCAGCCACACTGCATTTGCTGTTGACTGTGGACACTGGTGCCTGGTACAGACGGCAGTAACAGTGTTGCAATGTCTGCACGTGCCCATTCATCGTAACGGAAAAACTATCATTTTCCGGACCTATGTTTATAAGCATTATTTGCTTGTTTCATCGTCCTCAATACACCCTTTTCGTTTGTACCTATAATTATCAAACATCCTCTATTGTGTATTAGGTGAGTTTGTGCTGTTTAGATGTCAGATATTAGATGTAATATTCCCAGCCTAAATAAAACCACTTAAATTAAAAATTTTAAAACACCCCAACTACCACGACTGTAAATTGATGAGGATTTGGAAATCCTGCAAATTCCAGATTATGTTGCAGTATCAGGTCAACTTGCCCATGTTATTGCAGTATCACTGACGTCACAGGATACTAAACTTCGGATCGATCAGGCCAGCAGAAGTTGCTCACATCCCTTCAACAACTAGAAAACAGTTTATGGTCATCAAACGCACTGAACATACTTTCTTGAATCATAGCTAAGAAATCTCTCGAGCACGTCAGCTTTCAAACAAAAGAAACCGCATCAAAATCGGTCCATTCGTTTAGGAGCTACGATGCCACAGACAGACACGTCAAACTTATAAAACCCCTCTTTTTGCGTCGGGAGTTAATAAATAAATTGTTTTCTAAAGTACTTATTCTATTGCAAATCGTGTATAAAGATGTACATGTTCCGCTTCGCACGCGGAAGACTGCTGCAAAAAAAAAGGGGGGGGGGCGCCAACCGATTGTTGTCGGCCGGATACGAGTGGGTAGATTATAGAATCCAGTTTCTCCTCGTTAGCCGCGGCGTGACAAGTGGGCGTTACCGACAATCCTCTCTCCTGTCGCCACGACACACGTGTTCAGCCCCAGGCGAGCCACCGAGTCTATTTCCGAACACTTTCGCTCCCCGCAGATCCTTCAGCGTGAGTGGGCGGGTAAGATTACAACGTAAGAGTCATAGGAGGAGTAGCCTGAGGCGCTTACGAAAACGTACTAGGTATTGATCACGTGATAGGATTTACTCAGTCCTTGTATGATTAAGGGTTATTGGACCTTAGCGCTTTTAGACGTTTGAGGCACGGAAATTAGGATGGCGACAAGTCGAATGTAACACGTCCGTCAAACGTCTCATCGCCTCTAGACGCGGAGTACACTCTAAATCTGAATTAGCGAATATTCGCTGATTCACGCCGATGGATGGAGCAGTTTCAACAAATTGAATCAGTGAGAAACCACTGTGAAATCGGTGACTATTCATTGATTCCGATAAAGAGTGCCAACATTCCACAAGTTAATTAATGAATGTCCACAGATTTTCCAGTAATTTTTCACTGATGCAATAAGTGAAAACTGTTCTTTAAAAATTGGGAAAAACTGTGAATATTCAGTGATTCACTTGTGAGATGTTGGCACTCTTAAAGGAAATCAGTGAACATTCATTAATAAAACAGTGGCAATTTTCGTTGATTCAAATAGTTGGAACTGCTCCACCCATCAGCGTGACACAGCGAATATTCACTAATTCATATTTAGAGTGTACTAAACAAGCGTACAGTGTTTAATTTTTTTGCTGAAAGAGTTATTCAACGGGACTTCAAACAATGACCCTGTTATTTTATTTGTGGAAAGTTTGTGGCACAGTCCAACGCATGTTTATATGATTTTATTTTACAATTACAGTTGACATTTTCCCAGTTACAGCAATGTGAAAAATTCATTTTTAGCACATAGGAGGAGCTTGGTAATCATGTTTTTTTATTGGCGGGCGGCATTTTTAGAAACATAGGGACACAGTTTGAAATTGTCTCCTTGTCCTACCTAGATAAACGCGTTGGAAATTTTTTAAATAGTTATAAAAGAAAAAATACTTTCCGTGCCACGTTACAGCACGTCTCACGCAGCAGCTCCTCTATCTACCTCCTGTGCCAGTAACGGCATTTTCTATCTACTCACGTGAAGTAAATTATTTTGAGATGGATAATTAGGAACAGGAAGTTTTCGTGAACGGAATTTGGCACCACTTTGTTTCAACGCCTCACGTGCATTCCTACAACTCTACTTCATAGTCCTCGGCTGTGTGTATTTGAGCAGAGTTGACTTTCATTTGACTGTGCCAGTTAGAACAACGTTAACTAAGGCACCACACGTTTGTGATTTGCGGATACACAATTCAACGCTAAAAGCATTCATCTGTAACTGTAGGTATCTCGAAGCCAATTTGCGAAAATTAAACAATAGAAATCTGCCAACGTTTTAAACAAAATTGTTTCCAGTGTTACGAACTTCTGAGACACAATCTCTGACGCCGGAACCTCGTGCATTTAACTGCGGCGCAAGAGATCACGCGTAACGGATTAGTAATTCTGATAAATGTTTACTCAAAAAGTTGGCAAATACCATTATCTAGGATTGTCATTGAGTATTTTATCCATATTGGCTTCGAGAAAAGCGTATAAATCAGTTGATGTTTTCAGCCGGTCTACCACAATTTTCATCACCATTTTTTAAATTTGTATTTGTACCCGATATTATTTTTTCTTGTTTTAGACACAACATGTGACTAAATTTGGCTCTTATGAAATATTTTTATCTCTCATAGTTTTCGCGTAATGGCTTAAAGCAATATTTTGCATGTTTCCGTTTTAAGGACTACACTAAAACGTACTGATATACCAGACTTAAATAAATTACAGTGGATAAAGACATTGCAGGCTGCAATATCATGCTCATAAAAATAAAGAATACAAATTATTTGTACTTTAAAAAAATGCTGAAACTGAAAATAAATTTTTTTTAAATTTTTTCGCGGAAACTTCCTGTCATTACGGATAATCCTCGGAGGATAGCCAAAGGCACAATCCACAAATAAATAAGTGCAGTCTAGCATATAAAAAAGTGACGGAATATGCTTGTAAAAAAATAAAATAAATTTCACTATACGAAATTACAATGCTTGTATACGTAACGTACAAGATGAAGTTTTAACTTTTCAAAATGGCGACCACAACAGATATACAAGGACGCGAGGACACACAAGTACATACACATTCGTTTCCTTGTGCGTCCCTGTGCAGTTGCATACCAATACGGACTGTCGTTGTGTTGTCGTTTCCGGGGTCAAGCACGCTCAAGTAAGTGCTACAGGAGAATTCAGACACGGCCTTAGCTACCCCCTACTCTTCCTTCAACATTCGCCTCCCACCTAGGGCTGTGCGACATCCAAAATTTGATATCGACATTCGACATGAACCAGACGTCGATAAAAGTTCGACATGTCGACTTCGACACCATGTCGACTTCGACACCATGTCGACTTCGACACCATGTCGATTTCGACATCATGTCGATTTCGACATCATGTCGATTTCGACACAATTTTGATTATTTCCCCGCGTGTCGAACAAGTAAATATTGCCATACATTTTATTATATCTACAGCCCTACCATGATGTTTCGTAAATTGATATTAGTACTTCGGATAACGAACAAATCATTGAAGCTGGAATGCATGTGTTAAAAATGTTGCTCAGGAAAGCATTATATTCATATTCAGTTTACCAAGCCTATAAACTGCATGTTGATGTGCGACACTGCGAGGTGCGACCATTTGCTTTGCTGACGTTAGAATAGTATTACATGCGACAGGATGTTCAGCTTTAATCGTCGTGTTGCACCTATTGTGTTGTGGTAGTAGCAACGAGACAATAACACATAATCTGGCAACTGTAAAGGGGGGAGTGGATTAATAATTTGGCTTTAATATTTGAATAATTTGGTTTTCATTAAATGCTAACGATCCTATGTTTACATTCTTGTCTTCATATTGGCGGCTGTTGATAGTATTTTTTGTAACTATGCCACCACAATGTACTTAATACATAAAAAAAAAGCAATAAACCATACATTGTAAAATAAATTCGTGTGCTGCATCACAGCCTTCATGCAAGTACTGGTAATTTTAAACTAGCCATACCCATGTATTTTTTACAGTGTATCGGGGTAAACGTACAGTAAATACAAGTAAAATAACAAAACCACAGTAGATGTATTTTTACACGCTGTTGTGTAAAATAACCCGTACTGTAAGGGTAAAAGAAAATTAGAATTATTTTGCTTTCGCTGTTGTGGCGAGAATGTTACCGATGAATAATTTTTATTTTCTAAATATCAGTTTAACAATTAGTTTCGAGCGCATAAATTAGTTTAGCCAATGAATTTTTATATTTCGACAATGTGTAAATTTTCAACATTCATTTTAAACGACTGAAAATGTTTCTAGTCTTAGTGGATTCCAACCCATGACCTTCGGACTGTCAGCTCAGCATTATAACCATAAGAGCACAAGTATACGATACACATTTAAGCTCGTAACTGCAGCGGTAGAATTTCATCGATAGAATACATGAACTACTTATGTAATACGATATTTTAGACTAATTGGAAATATTTTTACATACTGTACACCAATTACCAAGTTTTATTCCACTCTACGCGTATATCTGCTGAATTATATTCTACAAGTAAGCATAATATAGTACGTCATTGTATGCGACGATCTAGTTTTCAAAACCAAGACAACCAAATGAAAAATAAGTTTATGCACATGAAATATTTGGAATAGGTTTCTATGAAATAAATAATACACAAACTTCATTAATGAAGTGGCAGTTGTGACTACTTGAAAATATTATTCAAGAATTCAGTTAGGACTACAACTAAATCACAAACCATTTTAAGTTTGAATTTAATCTGCATATTAATATTTGCATAGACAATTCACAATTGAAGAGAATTATTTATAACGAATTAATAATTGTGTTCGAGATTCTTAAACAAAGAAACAAAATTTGCATTAGATATAATAGGAAATATTTGCACTGCATATTAAATGACGCAGATGGATTGTTAAAAAAATTATTGCATGCATAGCATAGTAAAATTTTGACATTTAAGGCCGATTTATATAAACACGAGGGCTGACAATGCAGTTTTGTGTATAAATGCATATGTTTATGTGAAAGGGTTCATCCATATACCGTGGCTTACTAAAACCTACAATACAAGAATTAGTGTAATCGTTTTTAATTTCACTCGGTATACATTTTTAAAAACTTTATGGACCAAACATGAAACTTCACTATTAATTTATACGTAAAAAAACTATTTTTGTTTAAGTTATTAGTAAAAATTCATGACAGTCATTGTAAAATTATACGTTGAGATACGTATTTTTGCAATGATAACGATGTGTTGATACAATGACAGTACAGCAATAAAACCAAAAATTACTAGTAATGTTACTTAATTTTTTTATATGTATATTTGAAAGTGCAATTTAACGTAAAATTTCTGGTAAATATGTATGTACGTCTGTGTGGTTTAATCTCGAGTTTATAGTAATATTTGGATTTCTAAATTCGGTATTTGTCAACGTGACTACATGTACAAATTTGTAAAATTATCGAACAATTGTACGTGTAAATTTTCACTTTTTTACAGCGTAGCATGTAACGCTTAGTTGCTATAAATAAGTTTACTGGTTAAAGTAAGCATTTAATTCCTATCTACTAAAAGCTGTTGCGTTTATCTATCGAAAGAGCATACACCTCAGAAACAGAAAACGTCTGAATGGTAGTTTCGTTATACCACATTTAATCCAAACATAATAATACCCTAAAATGGCAAAACACACTTTTTTCTATCTACATTTCTCTGTACAGATTAGCATGTTATTTATT
>PNEQ01070451.1:0-20425 GCA_003012365.1 Medauroidea extradentata
TTTTTCTTAATTCTTGTGTTTATTTTTATAATGTAACATTAATTCCCATATAATGTTTGCTGTATATCAATAAAGTCATGCTCTCATTACATGTAAAATGTTTAATACAGATATTTAATAGTTACAAATCAGTTTTTTTACTCCTACACAAAAGTTTGTTTTTTACACATAAGAGGTATTGTCGTGGCAACGACGATATGGGTTATGTGCACCTGAAGTGTTTCACAGAGTTTTCAGTTCATTGTTCAGTGATATTGAGAGGGTAGAGATTTATGTGGATGACATCATTCTTCTTTGGTAGGGACAAAGCTGAACATGACAAGCGATTAGCCAAAGTACTCGAAAGGACTACAGAGATGGGTGTAACATTAAATTGCAGTAATTGTAAGTTTGGACTAACAGAAGTTAAATACATTGGGCACACTGTTAGCGAGGAGGCTCTAAAGGTTGATTTTCATAAGGTAAGGGCAATTCAGGAATTAGCAGAGCCAACAAACACTAAGGAATTGCAGCGATTCTTAGACATGATAAACTATCTGGGGAAATTTGTTCCCGGCCTATCTGAGCATACCGCTGTCCTGAGGGAATTATGTAAGCAGGGTGTAGTTTGGCAATGGACAGAACAGCAATGCAATGCTTTTCAACATTTGAAAAACCTGCTAACTTTCACACCAGTGTTTCAATATTTAGATCCACAAGGGTTAGTCATTGTTTCAGTAGATGCCTCACAAAAGTTCTAGGGGCAGTGTTGCTGCAAGACAAGGAGCCAGTACCTTTTGCATCTAAGTTGCTTACCCAAACACAGCAAAACTACGCTCAGATAGAAAAGGAGCTTCTGGCTGTAGTATTGAAACGTGTTCACGTTAACAGTGTAACAAGAAAATGAATGTTGCATGGCGATTGCTGAGGCTCTTCCCCTATGTTGCATTTGACGCGCCGTTTGCGCGCTTTGAGAGATTACACATTTTATTCTGGTCTTTAAATTCAGTGCAGACGTACTTAAACGTATTGATTCCTTGGATAAACTGTGATCATAGTAATTGGTTTGATCTGAGTGCTCCCGTATGAATATTTCTATGTTACGTTTTCGCTAAGCAATACTGTTGTGATTGCAAACTTCAAATAGCAGTACTGTTGTGATTGTTTGTAAGACAGACGGTAATAATGGCGTGGGTTACACTACCTTAAACTTGCTGTGACATTATTATTACTTATTTTGTGCTACGTTGGAGAACTTACTAAGCTTAAAATAGAAGTTATTAGACGGTCATAATGGAGAAATGGCATAATAAATTTCCGTTGGTGTTAAAATGAAACCAACAGTAGACATTGTGGAGAATGATAGTAATTAGTGTGTGAGTATTCCTAGGGAACATGGACTTATGTAACGTAACACTTACCCCATTAACTGGTGTCTGCCCGCACTGGGCGGCTGCACGCACAACTATCACCGTGACTCCTCGAACTCAGACTAGACGAAGGTTGGCTTAAGACAATTTGCAAGCGCCGTACACTAGCGACGCATTGTGAGTGTTTGTGGAAACTCCTATTAGACTGGTGGCTCCCTCTTTTTGAACTTAAATTTTCGTGTGTCGTAGGTTTGG
Source organism: Medauroidea extradentata (assembly GCA_003012365.1). Classification (NCBI taxonomy): domain Eukaryota; kingdom Metazoa; phylum Arthropoda; class Insecta; order Phasmatodea; family Phasmatidae; genus Medauroidea; species Medauroidea extradentata. The sequence continues at coordinate 1,605 of PNEQ01070451.1, forward strand.
CGCATTGATACATGGCTGGATTATTTACTAAGCACTGTGTTCATCCTCTTGAACTCTTTTATTTCCGAGAGAGGGGATGGTGGTGGAATTCCTTATATACCGGGTCCGGACCTTGAAAGGGGGTCTCGTCTGGTTTTGGGGCCAGATCATCATCGTCGCGTCCTTGGTTCATTGCCCGGGATAGCGATCATTGATTTATTATGGAAGTAAACTACGTTTCTGCGAGGCATCGACAAAATATTTAAAGTTAAGTATGGTTTCCAAGGGAGACTTCTTGAGGATAGTTACTGCGCCATTTTGGAGGACATAAAAGGGCATATCATTATTTGTTTAGCCTATATTTTGGGACTTAGTGTGATGGATAACGAATAGCTATAGTGTTGCGTAGCGTCGCGAACTAGGTAAAAATCAAGGTTTTATTTCTTTCTTGGGCGCATGATTAATTGTATTTATTCCGGTCTTATCCTCTGTGTTAACACAGACAAATATGTTGGTATTTTTTTACACATTAAACATGCGTAGGGCCATTTGTTATTGCCTTTGGTACATAATGGAATAACGTTTATAGTGTGTTAAATGTCGATATTGTACCAGATATTACTTAAAACTGAGAATGTTATTTATAAGGATTTTTATAAATGCTAGTTTGGAAGCACTCTTACATTGTAAATTTCCATAGGATTCAAAGTGAGAGCTTTCTGTATTTTCGGTGAACGTTGATCCAATATCTTGGTGAAATGGTTAAAATACTTTGTACATTATCACCCTTTTTTTTAAATGATCATAATAAATTGTTTATATGAATTCTATTGGTTTTTCCATTGGTTTTCATCCCCTGGAGCATCAACCCACTTGATACTGAGTGTTTACATTTTCCTGTAACATTGGCAAGGTGGGCAAATTATTTTCTGAATGATTGCTTTGGTGGGTGTACCTATGGTGTTGCTCTCCCCCTCAGGGGTCGTTACAGTATACGGCAGTAAACCGTTTCACCAGCATATTTATGGTCGTCAAGTGGTTGTGGAGACAGATCACAAGCATCTAGAAGCCATTTTCAATAAACCACTGGATAAGTGTCCACTAAGGTTGCAACAAATTCGAATCAAATTGCAAAATTACGATATAACCTTGAAATATAAACCTGGTAGGGAGTTAGTAGTTGCAGATGCATTATCACGGGCTAGTGTGCCTGATGAGGCATTTGATTTACTTGAGCAAGACGTAGCAGCTCAGCAGGGGTTGGTGATTCACCATGTGCAGGCATCGCAGGACATGGTAACCAGACTTCAAAAGGAAACTCTTAGCGATGTAAAATTGGGTAAGCTTAAATAAATTGTTTTGAAGGGTAGGCCATCTAGTAACAAGCAGATCGCACAAGAAATTAAACCTTTTTGGACTTTCCGAGAGGATTTTACAGTTCATGATGGGCTTATACATAAGGGGGGTCAAATTGTGGTTCCCCGGAGTATGAGACGGGCGGTCCTTGCAAGAGTACATTACAGTCACTTGGGTATCCAGAAGTGCAAGTTGCGAGCACATGAATGTGTATTCTGGCACTGTAGTGCATGTAGAGTAGTTCAAAATCAAAATCCTAGAGAGCCTCAAATTAATAAAGAAATTCCTAGTAGACCATGGCAGGTTGTAGCAGCTGACATATTACAGTTTCAGGGTAAGGATTACTTTTTAGTTGTAGATGCGTGCTTTAAACATCCAGAGTTCAGTCATTTGTTGACCTATCATCCACACAGGTGGTTACACATTGTAAAACGGTAATGGCGAGGCATGGTATCCCTGAGGTATTTTACAGTGATAATAGTCCACAGTTTAATTCTAGGGAGTTTAAGATTTTTGCAGAACAGTGGAACTTCAGTCGTAATACCTCAAGTCCTACCTATCCACAATGCGTAATGTCCAGACTGTGAAAAAATTGCCTAAGAAGGCAGTTTTGGCTCTTTTAGATTACAGAAACACACATATTGATAGTAATTTGCCTTCCTCAGCTCAGTTACTCTTTGGCAGACCGCTAAGAGGTTTGATGCCTTTCACTGAAAAATTTCTAAACCCTGAGGCTCAGCCTAACATACAAGCTGACTTGGCTGCAAGGCAGCAAAAACAGAAGTGGTATTACGACAGACAGTCCAAGGACCTGACACCACTTGAAGAAGGTAGTTCAGTTCAGGTAAGCAACGGTGATACGTGGCAGCAGGGACAAGTCGTGAAGGTTCTAGACAGACCCAGGATAAGAGTATATACAGGCAATGAAGTAGAAAGGAACCGTAGACACTTGATTCGTGATGGAGAAGGGAGTTCTTTCGTAATTGCTCGTGAGGGGTCTGAAGGGCATGACAATGATATGGTCTGCCCTTCAATGAATACGCCGGAAAATCAGTTGGATAGTTCACAGAAGGATTCATGTGTAGGAGGACAGGAAAACCATCAAATGAATGAAGAAGGGGAGAATGAAGTAGGATTTAAAGGATTTGAGAAATGTGAGATGTTCAAGCATAGGAATGAGGAAAGTAGAGAAGTCTGTAGATCAAAGTCAGGTCCTGTGGTTAGGCCATCTAGATACTTGGAGGACTTTACACAGTAAGCCGTGAGTTAAATAGGTGAGCCTGATAATTGGATGGGATATACAATATGTAAAATGTTTGCTTAAATTCAAGAAAAGTTGTATAGGTATTATGAGATTGATTAGAATAATTCATTGTACCACAGTTGTTATGAGTGTTTGTTATACATGTAGCCAGATATATGTTAGTAAACTGTTAAAATGTTTGCTTAAATTTGAGATAAGAGTTGTATATGTATTATGTGTGTGACAAGAATAATTATTTGTACCACAGATGTAATTGTAACAGATTTTGTTGTGCAACTGTAAAATATAAAAGAAATAAAGAAAAAGGGAGATGTACATGTATCAAATTGTAGAGTGTTGACATACACTCAATGCTGTAGCGGTATCTATGAACAGGAAATACACTTTGGTAGCCAGCATGGCGGAGCTTGAGAGTGAGTTGTTTTGATTGTAAACTAATCATTAGATATCGTTATAATATATTACAGCGAACAGATATAAATATATGGGAGTTATTCTTCAGGACGACTTAACTCGGTGCGAGCAAGTGAAGTGTGTTACAAGTAAAGGGAGAAGTGCTGGCCCTGCTAGGAAGGGTGTTAATAGTCACAGACAAGAAAGTGAAAGAAAAGGGATACAAAACAATGGTGAAGCCTATCTTCGAGTATGCGGCGGCGGTCTGGGACCCGTACGTGGGAAGGGAAGCGGTAGAGATGAAGAAGTTGGTTAAGGTGATGTGAGCGAGGGAGTTTAGGAAAAGGTTGATGGGGTCAGAAAATTGAGAAGAGGAAGGTTAAGCATATCCTTGCCACAGGGCTGATGCGCAATTGCAAGAAGAAAAAAAATGTAAGATTTATGTAAGGTAAGTGACTCGAAATTCAACCAGTACTCGAATTATGTTTACAATAAATATCATGGATAGTTTTAGGAATAATATAATGATTATAAACCTAGCTTATAAACTTAAAGGATCAACGAGTTGTTTTGAAGTTACATTAAGTAAACTATGTGCCATGCAGTTTGCTTAGATGCAAGCCTAGTAAAAACCAAAAATAATATTTAAATTTTCTCAAATACTTGTCCGTTGTTTATGCTTGCATATAATTTGTATTTAACAGTAATGAATAAATATTTTTTATGTGTTTATTTTAACAGCAATTAAGTTCATGATATGCTGAATTTTTGTCATGATTTCCTTAATATCTTGTGAATAATATATTTTGATGAAAACAACAATTGTTTACTTTTAAGGACTCTGCTGTCTTTTCATGGGAAGGATATACAAATATCTCCACTATGTAACATTGTGACATTTGATTTTAAATTAATACCTTGTGAACAAATGATCATCCCAGAACAATTATTTTTAGTATTGAAGTTACAGTTATTTGCAACATTTTTTCATAGTTTCAGGTAATTCAGAGATGCTACTTTTTAAATATTTATGATTAGGGTCAGATGCCCTTAAAATGAAACAACCAAAATTTTCCAAAAAATTATACAGCTTATTTTCAACAAAAAAATTGTATCTATTTAAGTGTAGTCTACCTCTAATTTGTTTTAGTATGGTTTAGGGTTATACAACCATTTTTTTTTTCGATATAGGTTTCATTTTTGGGCAAAAAAAATATAATGTTGCAGTACCCCAATATCTGTTTAAAATTTTTGCAGATACTTATAGATCATTTACTGAACCCCTCATGTTTGAGTCACAACTTAAACCAAATGTATGGTATATGCACAGAAAAGATGTGTTTATATACTGGTGTATTCAAAGTTGCTACAACAGTAATTAAAGAATCATTATTAATGAATTAATAATGTCCTTTCAAATGATACAGTCTTTCCGAAAATATGATACATGTCATTCCAAAAAAAATGATACAGCAAATATTCTTACTTTTCATGCTGCATGCATTTTTTTAAACTGAAATATAAATTTCTTGTTGGTTGTTGGCCTACGCATACTGTCAAGGTGGATGCATGAGTTTTTTTCAAGACAAGTTACTTATTGCTGTAAGGAAGAAAGTTTTCAACTTGCAGTACTTTCCAGTTTTTATAGGTAGGTAAGTATTGGTTACAGTTTGTAGTAACTTAAGTCTAGGCTAAAGTAATAATGCAAATTTCTTCTGTTTCTAAACCACTTCATTTGTTTTTTAACCTCTTTCCTTCATTTTTTGTTTCAGGTATACAGAAGTAACCATGGCATCCTCGTATAAGGAAAAGGAAAAGCCCTTCACTGAATAAAATGTCATTTGAGCAGTGAAAGACGTGAAAGACTACGGCAATTAGCATTAAAATATAAAATGGACAAAATGTTCTTGCTTTGGAGAGTTAGTGGTACCCACCCAGGTGTTGAAGGCAGGAAAACAAACTTAACTGTTAAGCAAGAAGCAACTCTAGCAACACATTAGAAGACACTTGCAAAGGGGGGGTTCCCGATAACTACAGTTGAGGTTATGTTAGTTGTGCAAGACTTTGTAGAGCAGAATGGTTTGACCACTCGTTTTAAAGATGGGCAACCTGGGGCAAAACGGTTTAGGAATTTATGTTTAAGAAATTCTTTAACACGAAAGAAACCAGAAACCCTTGAAGCAAATTGTAGAAAAGCCACTAGTGATCCACTCATTATTTGTGATTGCTATGATCAACTTCAAGCAATATTGGTAGAGCTTGATATTAAAAATGATCCAAGCAAGATATGGAATTTGTATGAGACATATTTTTCTGCTGATCCATCTAGAATACGTGCTGTTGCAGGCATTGGACAGAAGTTCTTCCGTGACATACAAGGTTCTGGTAAGGATAATACAACCGTGCTTGCATGCATGTCAGCTGAGGGCACATATCTTCCACCACTTACCATTTTTGAAGGAATGCACTTATGGAGTTCCTGGAAAGGATCAAATGACTTACCTGGCACACTTTATTCTAATGCTGTCAATGGGTTTATGACATCATCCATCTTTTCCAGTTACTCTGATCATTTTTGCACTGTTGTGAAAGAGAGAACATTGTTGTTACTATTAGATGGGCACCTTAGTCATCTAGATCCACTGTAATTGAAAAGACCAAAAATGAGCATGTTGCCATCATGAAACTTTCCCCACACACTACTGACCAGCTACAACCTCTGGATAAATGTTTCAAACCATTTAAAGATTCATGGAATACTGAATAAATTCAATGGCAGAGAAGTAACCATTGGGGAATTTCAAAATCAGAATTCGTGGATTTGGTGTGCAAAGTATGGCCAGAAGCTTTAAAACCTAAAAACATAATTTCTTGCTTCAAAGCCACTAGGATCTGCCCCTTTGACAGATCAAAATATCCTGTTCAATGGCTCGATCCTGACAAACTCCAGAGGTATAACATGCCTACTCACGACGCAACAGATTTTGGCCTACTTGAAGCCACAAATGTCTCTGGCGATTTTGAATTGACATATGCTGGTGGTGCTAGCCATGATAATGATCCGGGTCATGACAATTTGGAACCCGCGAATGCTTATGGTGCTAATCAAGAGAAGGATCAAGACGTAGTTGTGGATGACTCCATACCATCTTGTTCAGGAAAGCTCCACTCCTGTAATTCAGGAAGGAGAAGTGCTGCATCAGTTTGTAGCAATGCATTTTCTGCAAGTTTTGAGAGTTTGTTACTTGACAGAATAAAAAAAACTGAAAAACCTGTAGCCAAATGTAGTCGTGTAGACCCATTATCACAGATAATAACCTCAGAAGAGCATGGAAAACCGATAGCAGAAAAAGGAAACACTACAGCAGGAAAACAGAACTGTCCTAGGTCTAAACAGAAAACCACGACCAATTCTGAGAAGAGTACACGTAATTAAAAAAGCAAGAAAACAGAGGTGACAGACTTCGAAACCGACATTTCATTGAAGAGTGATGACAGCCTGGAAGATATTGATATCTTCGATGAATGCACCCCAGACCCAGTTACCATGATTGATCCTGTAGGTGTGGTAGGAGGAGATATCTTAGCCAAGTGTCAAGGAGGAAAGAAGAATGCATACTCTTACAGGTATGTCTGCACAGTAGAAACAGTACTGGAAAGTGACTTGGAAGTTATGGTGTTACAGTCTATAGACACTGCCAAAATGGTTTTCAAGCCAAATGAAAGACATTTTACTTGTTAAAAAGACTGACGTGTTCGGAAATTACCAATTCCTCACATTTCTAGTGGTGTAGGAAATGTTAAGGGCTTGTTCCTGAGTTTTTTTCAGACTGGCGCCAATAACTCAAATATTTTTAAACCAAAAGTTTTGAAAAAATTTGAGTCAATGTGCAATCACACGATGCACAATAATATGGACACGTTTTTGGAAATAATGTACCATTTGCCAGCAAAAAATTAATTTCCTTCATTTTTGCTTATTTTCACGACGAAAAGAGTGGTACTTTGGGTAATGAAATCTAAAAAACTGTTCCGTATAGTTCTACAAAAAAATTCAGCTACAAATTATAACATATACGTGTCAAAACTGTGCAGCGAAATTTTGATATGAGTATTAGGTTGCAATAAAAAAAATATTTTCGAAATCACTGCAAAACTCCGTAACAAGACCTTAAGCGGGGTATGAGCTTTGTGTTTGATGGTCCAATTGACGTCTTTGAAAAAAATTAGTAATCACTATTCCAGGACTACCCTTGTTTGTGTGTTTCAATTTTTAGGCATACGAGCATACTTGAAGTAATTTTTATAAGTAGTTTCCAGCATTACTTTTGCACTTTTAAGGTTTACAAAAAGGAAATGAAGTGTAATAATTTTTTTGTTGGTAGTTGTCATATTTGTTTTTAGTCATAAAAATCCTGAAAATAAAGTCAGAAAATATGTAGGATATTTTTGTGTATCATTTTTACTTCCTCTGCCTCATATTTATGGCAACAAGTCGTTATCTCCAGTGTATTCATGGATATTCCATATGTATCATTTTTTGGATCACCTGTATAGTTTTTAAGATTTTCATGCCAAAAAATGATACACCAATTTTATATTTTTTCTGCTAAAAGGATAATAGTAATAAATTAAATATAATCTCGTAAGTAAAAAGCTTACTTTAGCAACGTAAAACAATTTTTTTGTCCAAGATAATCTATTAAGTTTCAGAAAAATGAAAGATTTACAGATTTTGTATCATATTTATGGCACCTTACTCTATGTATTTTTTTATTTTAATTTATAAACAGTTTAGTTTGTCATAATATTTTTTTGTATATTCTGAAATAAAGTTAATTTTATAAGCTTTAAAATGGCATATGGAAAGTTTGTGTCAATAAATAATTACCTAGAAAATTATCCAGACATCTTACTTTTAAAAATTGGTTTCTCAAATACTTTTGTACTTTTTAAACACCCAATAGTTTCTTTCCTGTTTAAGAAGTGTACTATACATTGCAGTAACATACACTTATGATTGAGCACAGACAGAACACACATTTATAAGCAATTTGGTGACGGGATATTTCAGTGGTAGTTGGTTTTCCATGGAATGACCCAAATGCAGCGCATATGCAGTGTCTTTCTTTCAGATTAATGAAGGTGTGATCCAACCAATGTCACTAAACATTTGTTCAAGAATGAAGATAGTTAAATATTTTGCTCGTATAAAACTACTCAAGAATTTTGCAAAAATTATGGGAAAGATTAATCTCTCCAAACGCATGCAAGTCACAACTATCATAAAACTGCATTATGAGACCTGAACTCAAAATAGTTAAGTCAATTCGCAGAGGTTAGCAGATGTACAGGAAAATCGTTTACACTTACAATTGATTATAGAAACTGTAATATTTTGTGGCAGGCAAAATATACCCCTCTGTGGACATCGCACCAATGGCAATTGGTTTGGTAGGTACAGTGATAACACAAACACTCATTCAGACAATATTGTAGCAAACAATAGACATTTTCATGTTCTTTTGAGGTTCTGTGTATCTGCAGGTGATACTGCTCTGAAAAAACATTTACAAACTGCAAGTACAACTGCCACATATACAAAGGTATAAACATTCCAAATAACATTATTGAACACTGTTCCAGGGAAATTCGAAAGAAATTACTTGAGAACTCGCACAGCAGACTGGTTTTCTATTATTTCTGACAAAACTACAGACATTTCAGATAAAGAACAGACAAGCATTTCACTGTGTTATATTTATAGTCGCAATATCCGTGAAAATTTTTCACTTTCATAGGCTGCTATGATGTGATTAGACCTGAAGATGTGTATGAAAAAATACATCTGACAGGACTAGCACTAGCACACACAGTCAAAGAATTTCGCGGAAAGTAGTCTTCAAATTTAGACGAAAAATGTGAAGGCACTGGTACAAACAAATGTGCTGTAATGGCAACTGAACTTAAAGGGGCTGTAATTAAAATATAAAGATTGCGCAAAATGTGACACAATAATAAATGTGGAGGTGCTCAGTTTCTAACCACTCTCCCGCGATTAGAATCTTACCCCCCGACCACTGTGATAGAATGCAGAAACTAAGTTACGAAAATGAAAGAAGTCACAATTTCAAATTACTCTCTCAGAATTTATCCTGAGTTTCGAAATTCACTCAGTTACGCTTTCTTGGCCTCTGTGAAACCTGCTGGCAAGAAAAGCATGACTGAACAATTCAATTTTCCTGTTACCTTCCAAACATTTTTGTGTGTTTGAAGAATATCACCGAGTGGATGTGGTGTAGAATGTAATTGCCAAAACCCATGATTTCAGAGGTGTGGGAATTTGTTGCATTTTAAAATTATATTTCTGTTGAAAAGTTGGTAGTGTGTGTAGTGTTGATCTGTGCAAGTTGGAGATTGAAAAATGGATGTACGATGTTTTTTGTTCCTGGCTTTGTATTAAAATGAGATTGATAGAGAAAGGAGAAGAATAAACATGTGTTAACAAAGACAAGCGCTATATTTAGTTAACAGGTTATGAGCCCAGGCTCGTTTACCTGCTGTGATTAAATAATCTTCCTGTAATTGAAGAGAGAAGTCCACAACATGGCATCTGCAAACAAGAGTACTTATAATGTGGAACCACTTAACGGGACAAATTATTTTAATAGGAAGTTCAGGATGAAAACATTACTAGCAGAATTTGATGTGCTAGAGTGTATTGAAAAAGGAGCTGGTGAGTGTGATACAAAGAATGAAAAGGAAAAAGACAACCATCGGAAGAAAGAAAATCGTGCCATGTCATTGATAGTTCAATGTATCGATGACAGTCAACTAGAAAACGTTAGGGACAAGAAAACTGCATATGAAATGTGGACAGGTCTGGAAGGCATTTTTGAGAAGAAGGGGCTACTAGGACAGTTATTCTTGAAGAGGCAACTTCACTCTACAAAATTGAATAAGGGAGAAGATCTCGATAAATTCCTAAACAAGTTTGAAGAAATAGTGCGTTAGCTTAAGTCTATGGGAGCCGAAGTTAAAGACGACGATGTCGTGTGTACTCTTGTTATTGAGTCTACCAGAATCATTTGATACCGTAGTTACCGTGTTAGAAAATTTACCCGCAGAAGCACTTACATTGGAACTCGTAAAGGGGAAGTTACTGGCAGAGGATGAAAAACGAAATGATTAAGCTGCGCACCTGGCTCTGTGTTTATGTCTGTATCTAAAACACAATGTCATAAGTGTGGCAAGGTGGGCCATATAAGAAATTGTGCTGAAACAAGTGCAAGGGGGCAAAGGGCAGGATCGGGAATTGTGTGCTACAGGTGTGGCAAAAATGGACATATTAGTCGTAACTGTGACCAGTTGAGTGCAGGGTTTCATCAGTATGGAGGGGACTTCAGCCGACAAGGAGGGAAGTCAAGAAACTTTCAACGAAGGAACTTCGTCTATGAACGGGAAAATCAACACAGACATCAAGAGACTGAACCTCAGTTTGTAAGCAGTGAGAGTAATAGTAATTGTGATAACAATGAATGTATAAATGGCACCCATGCCAGAAATACAGGTAAGCCAGGCAATATAGTTGATAAAAGTGTTTGTTTCATGAGTGGAACTGATTGTAATGAAGATGTGTCAGGAATGTTATAGTTTGTCGTGGATTCAGGCAGTACCAATCATATTGTCAACAATAAGAATGTTTATTGCGAATACTTAAGAGTTGAGAAATACTTGTAAGATTGCAGTAGCTAAAAATGGTAATTTTATGGAAGTCATAGGAGTGGGTAATATTAAAGTCAAAAGTAGAGTGGGAAACACTGTAACAGCGTCTACAATTAAGAATGTATTTTTTTGTTCCTATTCTTAGGAAAAATCTGTTATCTGTAACTTGCTTGGAAAAGGCTGGTATTAAGGTGGTGTTTCAAAATCAAAAGGTACAATCATAATGATGATGAAGACACATTGTTTGCAGTAGGTAAAATAAATAATTTGTATAAAATCAGTTTTGCACTACAGGATGTAGTATGTTGTCAGGCAGTAATTGACAGTGAATGTGCTGAACTATGGCATCAAAGATTTAGTAATATTAGCTACTCTGGTCTAGGAAAATTGATTTCTAGAAAGCTGGTAAATGATATTGCAGCCACCAACGGGGCCGAAGACAACTCGCGATTGAGGCGCAGCGGTCTGCCGACCCTGAGTCCGCCCCACACTCTCGCGACAGGACATTTGACCGCCACAGTGCCACACCTGCCCAGCGAACACATTTCACTGGCACCGGGACTGCCCTGTTAGGAATGCCACATGCCCGCCGTCAGGAAACGCCTAAGGCGGGGAAGCAGGCCAGCTGCTGACCTCCCCACTGTCAATCACCAGACAAACCTGACCACGACCAACACCGACTCAGAGCCATTTTTGGGACAATTAACCGTCGAGGAGGATCAGTTACTCCGCATTCCGATTGAAGTCAACAACCAACCAACTGCTGCATTAGTTAATACTGCCGCCAGCCATACGTTCGTCGCATCCACACTCGTTGATCCATCACAGATCCGATCTGGACTCTGCGTGCTACAGCTGGCCACCAGAGGGAAGCACAGTGCCACACAGGGCGTAACCGACCTGACGATCAGGATACGCGACCAGACGTCTCAAGTCGAAGCCTTGGTCGTGGACGGCCTACGAGAGCCTGTCGTGCTGGGGCAACCATGGCTGCAGCAACAAGCAGCAGTGATAGAGATCGCAGCGAAGAGGGTACATGTGGGAGCTGGGGAACGATGAACAGTGTATGCTGTCGACCGGCGGCCGAATACCAACCAACATACAATTCCCCTGGGCGACCTGGACAACGAGGTCCCAGCCAAATACAGGACGGCGATACAAGCTCTCTTGGATGAAGGGAAAGATGTCTTAGCTTTCTCCGACCTACTTCAGACAACCATTGCAGCACCAACAAACTGAGACACCACTCAAACACCCACAAAGCAGATGTAAAAAGACTCTGGGACTGGCGTTACTTCTCCCGTCGACGCCTGGTGTCATTACACCGCCGCAGGAAGCCGAACCAATAGTGACCATGTCTGATGAGGATGAGCCGAGACTCCAACCCATAGTCCGGGAAGTGTGGGAACTGGATGCGCCACTAGAGAGTACGACTTTTACCATACACATCGAGGAACCAGAAGAGATGCCTCAATGCCAACCACGACGCCGACGCAGCAGGCAACCCCAGTTACACTCGTCCGAGCCTAGCACAAATGGCCAGCAGGAAGGGGTCAACCCCGAACCGAGGAACGAATGGAATTGCAGACGCAGAGCACCTGCCTGGTTTCGTCCTCGTGTTCGCCGCTTTTCGGAGTGGGGCGTGGCTGATGGCCCTCAATCATCGACGCCTACTGTACAGACGCCAGTGGCAGAATGTCAGGACATAAAGACCACAACATCCCAGGACATTTTGGTGTTAACGACGGCCGGCACCCCAATGTCTACTGCTTCGATCCATACCAACAGACACCGGAGGGAGCCCTACAACCTACGACCTCGCCCACGACAGAAACAGCAGACCTGCTGTGCACCACCAGACGACTCAGGAGATGAGGCCAGAGACTTCGACCCACAGCAGACCCTAGTGTTCAGTCGTCGGGGGCGACACCAGCAGAAGAATACATAGCGAATGCACACACCCGCCGTGACCAGTCGTCTTCAGGAGGGGGGCGTATGTCGTCGTACCAGGCCACAGGCCAGGTGGAGTTGCACCTGGTCGCGGCAGGTGTTCGCAGAGTGTGTCAGTCGCAGGTGTGCGCTGGTTGGTAATGGCAGATGTGCGATACTTGAGTGTGTGTGGCAGATCAGTGACAGTGGCAGGGCATGTGTGAACTTGACACCAACGTGACACCTGCCATCCCGGCCATCTGCCAGTGCAGGACACATGGCTTTGCTGCCCCCTCCCTCTACGAGTGCATGAAGAAGGCAGTCTGGAAGCAGCTGCCGCGGCGGACGTTACAAGAGAGACGTGGTGTGCTTCGGGACTCTTGATTCGTCCAGCAAGATTCGTAACGTGCGTGTGCAACTATCCGGCCCAGTGTTTTACTTTGTTTCGCCTTTTGGAACTGGCTCACTTAAGGCCCTAGGGTATAGGGGTGTGGACCGCCCCATAAGTGTCCATGTAAGGTGTAGTTTTCTCCAGGTCCTCCCTGCTTTTCCTGATCCCCAGCTGTTTCGACTCGCCAGGTGAGAGAGGGGCACGCTGGCACTAACAGACCACGACCCATCGAGCCTCGTGTTCCCGGCTACACGCTTAACCGGGTGGCGCCAAGAGCATTCTGACGCAGCTCCATTCCTACCTCACTCTCACCGGACACGGCGTCAACATAAACAATGTTGAGTTCTGCAAGTCATGTGTAGTGGGGAAAATTACTATTCTCCGTTCACTCTAAGTTGAGTTCTGAAGTAAACAAATAACGTAATATCATCGCACTTCACTAGCTTCTAATTGGCGCAATTTGTGCAGTGCGCCAACGTACTATTTCCAACCGACAAAAGTTGTGTACATTCGGCATCATAGAAAACAACAATGCAGTACATATCAAAACAATATCGCGTGAAAATTTTGTATGTTTTATCGACATAGGGAAACAAAAATTACACAAAAACTTGATAAAAATATTGACATCATGTACAGTTACTGTATACTTCAAAATTCAATAGTAATTGTCAAGTCATGACTAACGATTGCATTCAAATACTCTGGTATTAACGTAACGAAAATTTGGTACTACATGCAGAAAAAAAAGTTGTCAACAAAATGAGTGATTAACACATTAAACTTTCCCTTGATTCTGTGTTAGCAAAAAAAATTTCCTGTATTTGAAACCTACTGTGCACGTTTGTACACATTCCATAATGTCATTTTGCACCAAAGTGCTGCTCCTAGCGACTGGAACATGTATCGAATTATAGAGTTTAGTGTAGGGATGCGCATGTTTACACTGGATGTGACAACACCATGGTATCAAAGTTATTGTTGAAAAAAGTGCAGGGCAATATCATAGCAAATGTTTCTCTTATTGCGTTCTTTGTTCATTAGAAAGTAGTTTACAAAAGTAACTTGAAGAATTTTGGCCTTTTATTATGAATTTTAGAGAATTTATTTTATGTGTACAATTGAACACAAAACCTGTGAAGAGCTTTGAGCAATAGGTACTCTAACCTCAACTCTTGTTTGTATTCATTCTGTCAAACTGTTGATTTTGTAGTGTTTTTATAATGTAGAGTTTATAATAATAGTGAAAACTAAGTGTGACATACATTTTTGCAATGGATCTTCCACTATCACAAACAAGACCTGCGTCAAGCATATTAGATATGCTGGAATCGGGAGAAGTTTCCGACACGTGGATATCGGACGATGAGGAAGATGCTGTGGTAGGTGAAAATCGCAAACATTGCCGTGTTGGAGGCGATAGAGTGGATCTTAGAGATATAGAGAATGATTCATCGGAAAGTGAGCAAGATGAACCGTCAAGTGCTACTTCCACTGTGCACAACGAACCACCACCTACAAGTTCTGCACCACAAACGACTGCAAAAAATAGAAACATTGCTTGGCGTCACAGTCCGATTTCTGTTTTAGTTGAGCCATACACCAGTGGAGACATCAAAACTGAAGAATTGCTCTCTCCGGTGGCTTATTATTATAAATACATTCCGGAAGCAACACTTGTGGAAATGGCAGAAATGGCAGAGAAAACTAATTTGTATGCTGTACAACAAAATAGGGTGAGGTACAAACACACGTCAGGAGAAGAAATCCAACAGTTGTTTGGTCTTCACATGGCGGAAAGGACCCTAAAGTTTCCGAGGATGAGTTTGTTTTGGGACAGAGCATTGGGAGTAGGCATGTTCCTGGACAACATGTCAAGAGATAGATTCTTTGAACTGCGGTCTAATCTCTATATTGTAAACTGTTTGGAGATACCAGATGGATGTACAGATAAGCTTTACAAAGTTAGGCAACTTTACAATGCCATACAAGCGAGGTGTCTCGAGCTAGAACTCAAAGAGGAACACTGCATCGATGAGCAGACTGTGCCATTTTCTGGAAAATTCATCCTGAAACAATAAAAAGACAGAGGCTTTTCCCAAGAGGTGACAAACGTTGAAAGGTGATGTAACCCTCACCAAGTGGGTGGACAACAAAACTGTTGTTCTGGCCTCCAATTTTGTAGGTAAGGGAACCACTGATGTTGTTGACCGGTGGACCAAAAAGGAAAAAAAAAATATGTTCAAGTTGAACGTCCTGAAGTTGTCAGGGTGTATAATCATGGCATGGGAGGTGTTGACTTGTTAGATCAAATTATAAGTTATTATAGAAGGGTGATTCCAAACAAAATGGAACATTGAAGTGATTTTCAAAATTTTTATATTTTGGTACGTGTACCAAAATGTCTGCATATTAAATGTCTGAACTTATTAACTTAATAAAAAATATTTTTAAAAAATAATTTGGAAAGGTAAATATTTTAGCTTATGTTGGTGTTTGTGGATGCTTGTTCTGTTATAGAGTATTGTTAAAGTTGGTAGTAATGTTGTTTGGATTTAATGTTAAATTACACACATTTCTTCTAGCCTGTTTCATTCAAGGTATATTTAGGAAAAGAAAATGGCATACACACACAGTTTGGTAAGTACAAAATTACATAAATGAAGGTCTTAAACCATCAAAGTTTTATGTCACACCCGTGACACAAAAAATACAAAGTTTTGGTATTGGAGATATAGATTATGGTTGGCAAACAATATCATAAGACCATAAAGTCAAGTATATGTATCATCAAATAAAATTGTTTACATGGTGAACACATTATTTCAAATCAATGATAGATGTGTCACGGGTGTGACATGTTTTCTGTCAAGGGTGTGACAGTCTTTTTTTCTGAGTTAAGTTAGCAGCATGATGATTATAATTTTACTTGTATAGCTTATGAAATGATATATTTAAAACTCCTGCAACCTACTGTTTGCCATTACTAAGAATATTCCAATTATAAATATGGATGATACGTTTTTAAACATATATTGTGTGGCCAATTTAAAAAAAACGCTTATAAGCATCATTCTGTGGTTCGGAACTTTAGTGGTGTGATAGTGTTTCCAGGATCAATTAAGCTTTAAACTCAAGGATTTGGTTATGTTAAATCTAAATAAGAAAAAACAAAATCCTTCTGGCAGCTGCCAATACCACAAATTGTTATGATTTTAAAATAATCACTGAACAATTTTCATTTTTTGTAAGATAGTATAAACATAATAAAATGTAGCTTCCATCCCTACATTTTACAGAACATTGTTCACTGATCTTTGAAAAGGTTAACCACTTTATTATTAGTATTTTGAGTGATTGTCTTTTGTTTTCTTTGCAGATGTAACAATGTCCACTTCAAAAGAGCGTATGGCTAAATTGAGAGAGAAACTGAAACAAAACCCTGATAAAAGAACAGAACATTTGAAGAAGGAATGGGAGAGAGATAAAAGAAGAAGAGAACAGAGACAAGAATTGCTCCAGACAGCAGTTATTACAAAGTTACACTCAGAAGTAGATGGTGGCATAAGACTACTGAAATTAAAAAAAAAAGATTGAAGGGCAAAATACAGTATCTGACATAACTAAGAAAGCAGTCACTGATTTTTATTGCTCAGATGATGTAAGCAGAGCAACTCCTGGGATAAAAGATGTGAAATCTGTTAAAGTTATGAGTACTGGAAAGAGGGACCTGATTCAAAAGCGGTACATGACCATGACAATCAGCGAAGCTTTTGAGATGTTCAAAAATACTCATCAGGATATTGCCATTAGGAAATAAAAATTCTTTGGATTGCGACAAGTTCATGTTGTTCCGATAGCCAACACACCACACAATGTATGTGTGTGTAAATACCATGCTAACTTTAAATACCTCCTTGAAAGTATCAGTACAGTAGCTACAAATATTCCAAAATCTTCCGAAGAGTTCAAGCTAGTTGTATGTGAAAACAAAGAAGCCTGCATGACAGGAAAATGCCTAGAATGTTCAAATGCAGACTTAACTGTTCTACTGCCAGAGGGTGTGAACATGGAAGAGAATATTTGCTGGAAACAATGGAAAGATATTGGCTGCCAACCAAAACTTGTAGAAATTTCTGCAACATTCGAGATAGCGTTAACTGAAATCAGAAGCAAAACGGAAGTATTTAAACTGCACTGCTGGATCACTTTCAGAAGTGCAAGAAAGAATGTTCAAAAAACAAAGTTGTCATTCAAGTAGATTTTGCAGAAAATTTTGCAATAGTCTTCCAAGATGAAATTCAGTCAGCACACTGGAGCCATTCACAGGTCACATTATTCACCTGCTGTGCATGGATGTGTGGAGAAGTTTCCTCTTATGCAATAGTCAGTGATGAACTTTGTCATGACAAATATTCTGTGTGGTGTTTTGTTGGCGAAATTGTACTGCATCTTAAAAAAGAATGCCCTACTTTGGAAGAGGTTATTGTATTTTCAGACAATTATGCTGCTCAATTTAAAAACAAATATGTACTTGGAAATTTATGTCACGCAGAGGCAGATTACGGAGTTAAAATGGAGTGGCATTTCTTTGCCAGTTCTCATGGGAAGGGTTCTGTGGATGGTGTTGGGGCTGTTGTGAAAAGACTGGTGTGGTGTGGCATACGGACAAGAACCGTCATTGTTAACAGTGCCAATGATTTCTATTCGTATGCATCAAGTAAACTCGAAAATATTAAGCTGTTCTTTGTTTCAGCATCAGACATTCAGATAAAAAAAGACGTTTGTTTGAATGAAAGATGGAGTGGCAAGATCTTTGCAATTCCTAGCATTGCTTCAAGTCATCAGTTCATACTATATGATGTCCAGCACCTGCTTGTAGCCAGAACTTCGGGCAGTGAAATGGAAAAGTACCAAGTACTTCCAGGCATAAAACATAAATACAAGTATTCTGAGGTGTATTCAGATTCGAGCAGTGACACTACTGAAGTTCTGTCTGTCAAGACTAGTGATGAAGGATCATTTAGACGAAAACCTGAAAACTTGGACTTAACAAAGGACCTAAAAACTGGATGTTTTGTTCTTGTTAAACTGAAAAGCAATAGAGGAAAGGAACAAAATTTTGTAGCAGTTTGTCAGTCTGATTTGATGGTGAATGAAATTAAAGTCATGTTTCTCGTATCTTGTGATACTGCAGGTCAAATCTTCAAGGCAAATGATAGTGACATTTCTTACGTTAATAGCGGAAGTGTTCTCAAAGTATTGAAAAATCCTGAATAAGTCATGAAAGGGAATCGTTTATATTACAAATTTGCCCACAAGGTTTTGTAGTAATAGTTTAATTTCATCCCCCCCAACCTATTTTTTTCACAGACCATTCTTTCAGTGAACCTGGACTAGTGAGTTTGTGAACATTCTAGACTATAACGGAATGGCTGTGCCGCAATAAATAACTTCACTTATGAAGCCTACTGCTTTGTCACACCCGTGACGGGACCACTCTTCATAAATATATTGTAAAATTGATTAACAATTTAACACAGCACAGCCATTCCATTTCAATATGAGCCTAGCTGTAAAAAAGTAAAAAAAATAATTTAATAATTTTATTTAGATAATGTGGCAGCATAAAGTTTCCAAGTCCGTAATCTAAAATAATTATTGTGATATTGTCA
Organism: Medauroidea extradentata; assembly: GCA_003012365.1. Classification (NCBI taxonomy): domain Eukaryota; kingdom Metazoa; phylum Arthropoda; class Insecta; order Phasmatodea; family Phasmatidae; genus Medauroidea; species Medauroidea extradentata. The sequence continues at coordinate 20,317 of PNEQ01070451.1, forward strand.
TTATTTATCTTTTTAATTACAGTTGAAGTTTGTCCTTCTCTATGGTGTAACCCGAAGTAAAGTTGTTAGCTAAGTTGGCATTATTGTTTTTAATACTGGCAATCAGCTG
>PNEQ01070452.1:0-20428 GCA_003012365.1 Medauroidea extradentata
AAAAGTTATCATTATTACACACAAGTTAATATAGCGAGTATACCGATAAAAAAAATTGCGTCGTAATCACCAGTCATGGCATAATATACTGTAATAATTTCATTATTTACCGTGAACTGTATAAAAAGTTATTAGGGGGGGACATACAGACATCCATACATACATACAGACTTACAGACATACAGACAGACAGACAGACAGACGCGCGATCTCATAAGCCTATCTTTCCTAGAGGAAAGTAGGCTAAAAAATGCAAATTCGTGTGAAGCAAAGTGTTACATATCATAAGAAAATTATCAGGAATATACATGAGCTAAACGTAGCCACACTCAAAGAAGTAATACCAGATTCAACAGTATCAATTCATCAAATTCCAAAATAAAATTAAAGCAAAGGAAAATTAATCATGCTTCTACCTTCCTTGGACAAACAGTCAAACAGCAAGTGAGGTTACTAGTTATAAAACAAATGTAGGAAAAGTTAGGATTCTTCTCATATCACTCAATACTATTTAGTGATCTTCCAGAAAGTTTACTTCATAGTGCAGTTCAGATGTGGTTAAGATCATTTCATAATGAATCGCTCAGAGTGTTAGTTAATTTTGAAACAAGTGCTTGCAGTTATTACTCTTATAGGTGAAATAGGTTATGCCTGTCAAGTAGTCGTAGTCTCGAAGTTCAACAGTGTAACTTCGTAGCAAATCTTGCTATCCAACTAAGTGAACGTGTTCGGAAAAGAAAATATTTAGATTGAGTTTCTGCAATCATAGCAAAGATAGAATTGTATACGGGCTCACATAAATAATATATATATATATATATATATATATATATATATATATATATATATATATATACACACGAGGTTCGTTTAAGCTCAGCGGTGGCTCATTGGCTGCACTCGTCTGGCGACCTCTACGTCGATATAACATAATACTTCATACACAAATACATATATATATATTGGCCATTCACAACATAAATTACCTCTGGTACAGATGAATCAATATCACTCCTCGTAAACTTTAAATATCATTTAATACAATGCAATAAAATGGAACACTCTATTATACACAGTTAACTTCAGCTAAAAATAAAATCACTTAGTGATACAAATAAAAATAGGAGTCAAAACTCTTTGAGTAAACATAATAGACAGTAGATGACAAGGTTTTACTTCTTAGCTTGCAAATAAGGCCTTAACTGAGTAATTTTGTATCTGCCTGCTGGTCTTCCATCTGGATGTTGCAATTCAAAACAATTTTTCTGAATCACACTGCATTTACAACTAAGGGTCCTTCAAACAAAAGGAATAATTTCTTAGTTACTTTTTCAAATAATTAACTGATATGACTGGCCTCCTTAATACTAAATCTCCTACTTTAAATTCATTCTTCTTACTTAATTTTTGATACTTCTTGCGGTTCTCTGCTGCTGAAAACATTCTTGCGGTGACAAGATCTTGCACATCCTTGCGTAACTTGTCTGGGTCTTCCTGAGGTAGCTCTGCAGTTAGCTTGGGTATAATGTTAGTTAAGTCAATGGCTTTAGTATAGCGATTAGTAAGTATCTCTCGTGGGGTAAAACCTGTAGTGATGTGTACTATGTGAATGATAACAAACTCTATCAAAGGCAGCTTGTCCCGCCAGCTCTGTTGTGAGTCGTGACACAATATACGAAGCATTGCACCAAGAGTTCTCATGCTTCGCTCTACAGGGTTACTCTGGGGATGTCGCACAGATATCGATGTAGGTCTTCATCCAACAATTTTAATTCTCTTTGCCATGCATCACTTGTAAATTGTCTACCTTTATCAGATAGTAAGTATACAGCCTTCCCTACCTATGAAACAAACGATTTGACCTTTACTATCAGAGTTTTAGTATTTGCTTGTACTATAGCGTAGAGTTAAGTATACTTGGAGAAAATATCTAACATAACGAACACATATTTTACTCCTCCCTTAGAATTAGGTAACGGTCCAAAGATGTCAACTGATACTAGTTGTAGTGGTTGCGAAGGTAGAATGTATTGAAGTTCCCCCTGTAAATTTTCCTGCGGATGTTTTGCCTTCTGGCAAAGGTCGCAGGTAGTAGTTACCTCCTTAACTGTCTTAAACATGTTAGGCCAATACATTATGCGCTTCAGGGTCTCGTACAACTTACACGAACCTAAATGGCATAACAGTTGATGAACTTCAACAGTGATGTCGTAGGAAATATTAGATGGAATAACTGGTTTCCAATATTCATCTAAAGGTTTATCATAGTCCCTGTGGTGAAATAAAACTTGGTTAGGATCAGTAAAGTAGATACGGTGCAATTTGTCGGTGGTAGAAACAGTAGATAATCTTTCTCTAATCTTGACACAGAAATCATCTTGACTTTGCTTTTGGTACAGATTAGTTAAGAGTTGTTTCATTCGGGGACTGTTTTTGAGCGTAGTGGGAGTAGCTCTTAGAACTTGAAATTCTCTAGTGTTCTGTGGAGATTTCAGATGAGTTGGCTCCTCGTCTGGTATGCGGCTCAAATAATCGGCTGCTTCGTTGTCACTACCCTTAATGTAGGTGATGTCAATGTCGTATTCCTGTAGAAGTAGTTGCCATCTAGTTAGTCTGTCACCAAAAGCTCTGCCGGTCTTCAAGCAAGTGAGAGCCTAATGATCAGTTAGGAGTTTGATCTTCTCCCCTAGTAATCAATCACAAAACTTCTGTAGCGACCAAACAATTGCCAGAGCCTCTTTCTCGGTTACTGTGTAGTTGCGTTCAGCTGTCTTGAGTGTACGACTGGCCATGGCGACTGTTTTCTCCATACCTGAATCGTCGAGTTGTGCTAACTTGCATCCTAGTGCATAAGACGAAGCATCAGTATATAACAGGAACTCTCGACCAAGAACAGGATGATATACTACATGGTCCTTAAGAAAATAGCTTTCAGCTGCTGTATCGCTGTTTGATGATCAGTCGTCCACTTCCAGATCTTGCCCTTTTTCAATAAATCAAATAATGGGAATGATAGGGCTGCAATCTGCTCTGAGTAGTTCCGGTAGAAGCCTATAACACCTAGAAAAGCTCTCAGCTGTTTCTGGTTCTGCAGAGTCGGAGAATCTATTATTGCTTGTAGCTTGTCGGGAGACGTTTTAATTCCCTCTGGAGTCAAAATATGTCCTAGGAATTGTACTTCCATACGGAAAAAGAGTGACTTTCTAATTTTTACAGTCATCCCTTCTCTTTCTAACTTGGTAATAACTATGTGAAGGTGCTGTAGGTGATCTTCAAATGAGGCTGATGTCACGAGTATGTCATCGACATATGCTCTAGCAAATGGTTTGCACTCCTCTCCTAGGGTTTTGTCTAGGCATCGGGTAAATTCAGCAACTGCATTGAGTAAGCCGAATGGCATCACCTCGAATACAAACTGTTGATTGTGGAATAAAAATGCAGTACATTGTTTGGAGGATTCTTCGAGTGGTACTTGCCAGTAGGCGCAGGTGATATCTAGCGTTGTCAAAAACTTGATGCCCTGATACAACATAAGTATATCACGTGTCCTTATAGGTCCTTCCCTATTCTTAACTGTGACCTTGTTCAGCGATCTTGCATCCAAACACAAACGCACAGAGCCATCTTTCTTCCTTATGCAGACCATGGGACTTGCATAAGGGCTAGCATCCCTTCGAATAATATTCCACTCAAGCATAAGTTGTAGATAAGCCTCCGCTTCTTCCAAGTACTTCCTAGGTATAGGGTAAGTTTTACGATGAAATGGTTCTCCTTCAATCACTTTAATTTTTGCCTTATATATCCTGTTCCTGCCTGCAATCTCTGAAAAAATTGCTACATGAAGCAATAACATGTTATACAACTGTTGCTGTTGTGTGTGGTTAATTAATGTGCATGCAGATACTGCAGTAGCGACTTCTTCTGCTATAGTAGAGGTGGTGTGTGCTAGATTAGACAGTTGGTACAAACTAGTGTCACGCTTCAATAAGCCTATCAGTTTGTCTGACACTTGCCATTGGTTAGGGATAGCTGTGGTTCTTTCATAATCTGGTGTGGAAATTAACCAGTCGGCAAAATTCAAAATAATACCGTAGTAAGTTAAAAAGTCTGTTCCTAATATTAGGGAATTTGTAAGCCCTTTGACAATCAAAACTGCAGCGGTTTTACTACTTCCAAGCCCTTCTATAGTAAGCAAAGTTGGGCGGTTTATTACCGAACTTGCTCGAGAAGTAGCACCAATAATTTTAACTCTCAGGACTGGCAATACAGGCAATTCAATTCCACGAGATTCTATCTGTTGAATAACCTCTTCACTAGCACAGCTCACTTCTGCACCGCTATCAAGTAGTACAGAAACACTAATACCGCATACTAATAATGGTATTTCCGGACATAACGCTGGTTTGCCTCCAGGCACTGTATCGTCGTTTAGCAAAAATTCTCTGTCGGATTCATCTAAATCAATACATAAATTTAATTCAGAATTTGGAATAGTTGGACCCAAATTTTTATTTTGTACACATACTACGGTCCCCACGAGATCGCTATACTGGTTTGATGTTGAGGGACTAGAAGCGACAATCCCCTCTAGTTTAATGTAGGCTGCTGTTCAGACTCTACACTGGGTTGTTGGTGACTCCTGTTGTTGCTTGTACTGCTAATATAAACTGGAGCAGTTGGACTCAATGGTTGGTTTCTGGCAAAGTAACCATGACTTTGAGTTGTCTGGCTAGGTATTGAGGTCGTAAACATGCCTGTACTGTTGCCAGTTCTGCTAGAGTTTACAAACTGACTACTAGACACAAAGGATGCACTGCTAGTTGTAGGAGTGCTTGTGTGGTAATGGTTGGTAGAGGTATTATCAGGTGGTGTAGCTAACTGGTTCAGTCGTACAGCAGGTTTCCATTGAAAATGCTGATTTCTTTGCGGTGATGGTGGTGGTGATTTTTCTGCTGGAGCAACTGAAGGTGACATTACATAGATCATACCGTCCTTGTCAACATAAGCATTAGGCATGGGATCTAGATGATTACTATCTACATTTTTTTTACTAGGCCAATTATAACCCAATCTCTCTTTTCTGTAATCTGGTTGGTACCTGCTCTGACTTCCTCTGGAATTTCGGTAGCCTCTATTACGATAATTGAACCTAGACTGGTATCTGTAATTGACATAGGGTACACCTTGTTGTTGGTTAATTATATTGACTCTAGGCTGACCTCGGCTGTTAGACTGATGAGATTGGCCTAGATTATTTTGAACAGGACCTTGGTGATGATTACGCCCATCATAACGTTGCTGTGGTGGTTGATACAAGGGTTGAATTATTAGAAACCGGACGTTCATTCTCCGTTCGGTTGTAGGAATTACGCTGCCGTTCGGATTGGTCAATGCGTAATAACTGCTGACGAAATTCGGACAAGTTTGAAAAAATACGGTCCGCCCATCTGTCCTGGTAGTGTACAGGAAGTTGTGCTATTAATATCTCTGCAAACTCCTCGTCTTCCATGGGGGCAGTTAAGTGACGAGTACGCTCGTAGACCTCGCTAAAATGTTGTTCGAGCGATTTACTGCGTTTCGGATCATACTTTTCATGATGGAGACGAGCACGAATGTTTTCCTGAAACTTAGTATTCCAAAAGTGCCTTAAAAATTCTTCCCTAAATTGTTCAAGGGACTGGAAATTTTCCCTGTCGAGTTCCCACCAGTAATGTGCTGTATTTTTGAAACTATTCCCCAAGCACCGGAATTTTGTCTTCCGTACTCAACGTAAAATATATAAAATATTCCTCCATTTTCTTCAAATGGGATACGGGGTTTTCGTTTGAAAAGCCGGAGAAGGTAGGAAGTTTTTCGACCCATTGTTTAGATGGATGATGGTACCAGTGTGCTAGGTTGTTTAACACTATCGGGCTGGATTTAGTTGATTCGGATGTTTTGTTTACGTCTGAAGTGGATATAGTCGGTGTTTCTGCGTGGACCTCGCCGACTTGCTGGAGTGGTGGTGAATGCTGGGTACGCAGTGCATGCTGAGAACTGTAGTCGTTCAACATGGCGTCGTGCCTTCCCTGCTCTATCTCTCCTAAACGCTTTTCAATCTCTGCTACCCAAATACTGTTTGTAGCGTTTGCAGACACTACGAAAATAGTTTCAATATGTGTGTTGCATAATTCCACATCATTAGCTGTTTTGTCAACTGCCTGATTTTAATTGTTCAACTTCATGCGCTACCGTTTTGTTGTGTTGTTGCACGGTTGTTAGTTGTGTGGAAATAGCGTTTACCTCTGCTGATGTTGCGCTAACGTATGTTTGCACGTTTTCGTTAGCTATACATAAATCGTCAAATTGTGTAGCTAAGGAAGTGACTGTATTTTCCGTAGCGAGTTGTGTACTGTGCAGAGAAGTTATATCCTGTTCAAGCTTTCTAGTAGTTGTTATAACTACTTCGGTATCCTGGCGAACGGTTAACATTTCGTTACGCAACTCGGCATACTTAGTTTCCTGAGCGTCAAGTTTCGCTGTGATTTCAGCAACCGTTCTAGCATTGGTTTCTGTTATTTGATTTTGCATAACCGACATCTGCGTTTGACTAGCTTCGATTTTTCCGTTTAATTCAGCCATTCGACGCGCTGTTTCTGCGCTAGACTCGGCTAGTTGAGTTTGCATGTTTGAAAGATGAGCTTCAAACCTCAGCATTAATTCTATTAAACCATTTTTATTAGTGTCGTTCTGCAAGCTACGTGTTTGGTTTTCAGAGCCAATGATATGATCTTGTACGGAGCTAGGCAAATTCGTGTTTTCCGTGACTGTGTGAGAAGCTACGTCCGTTAAGCTTCCTCCATGCATGTCACCCATCGCGTTTGTTACGATAGCGTCCCCTGCTGCCATGACAGTTTCTAGTGGAAACGTAATTTCAAAAGGAATTTCTGCCCCACCAAATTCTGAATTTTCGTTTTCGAAAGAGTCATTGATATTGCTAGGAAAATTATCCATGTCTGTAGTTGTTTCCTTTTGATTACCAGCTTTTTCACGTTCGGACTTACATAGCTAATATCTACTACGACCTGAATCACTAGAGTTCATAACTTGAAATAAAATTACGTTTTGTGAATAAATTGTGCCCAAAATTCCAAAACGTCGTAACCACGGTTGGCAACAGTTTCTCTACTATAATTCAGCATTGTGATGACAAATACTATAGTAATGATAATAATGAATAAAACTAGTACACAACATACCCTACCAATCATGTACCAGGACAACCAAAAAATTAAACACAAATTAAGAATTTATTCTTCAGGTAAGTCATTCCAGAACTAAGGTAATATATGAAAATTTTGGTGCTTTCAATATCAGTTGTGAAAATCTTAGTTACTAAATATCTCACATAGTAATGCAAACATACCTTGACAAAATTAAAATCTATTTTTTTTGTTTCTTTTTCAGGTTCGCAATATTTACAAAGACAGTGCAACATATATATACTTATGTTCTAAACTTTAGTATTAAAATTTTGAGTTCCTCAGCTAGCAATGTTCAGTCGGATAAGAGTAATTGACTCTGCACTCATACCACTGGGTTGGAAGGTTGAGACAAAAAGATTTGCAATCAATTAAAATAAAGTTCAATTTATAGGCGCATCTTACAATATGGAGTCCCACGATGTCTTGATGCTCACTAAAAGAATCTAATTAAAAAAATACAACATTAAGCCTCTTCTTAAGATGGTTATGAATTTCACTTTCTTTTTGCCTAACACCCTCCCTGTGGTGTTCTACCATTATGTTGGCGGCAGATGCAATCCCTGGACATCGTTGGGATCTGCCGTAGGTACTTTCATCATGAGAGTCAAGGGAGCAAGAGAGAGTTAGCATTCCTTGTGCTAACTTAAAAGGCACAGCACAGGCCTAGAGGTTTCAAACCTCTACGTGCTTAGAGAAAAAAAAACATTTGAAACTCCACATAACTGTACTGAAATCAGCTGATATCATAGTAACAAATTTTACATGAAAATAAATTAGCAGAATATAAATAAGATAAATGAGAGATTTCCTAATCATATCATACATAATAACAAATTAAATTAGTTAATTACGTATCTTGGATTGAAGCTAAAATTGCAATAAAATACATTAATTACATTATAAATTTCAATTGAAAAAGTTCACTATCTTGAGGTGTCCATGGAGCAATAATACTAATAAAAGTTATATATGCTGTAATATTATTACAACATTCATCTGGAGGGAGCACGTCGTTTGTCCTAAAGTCGTTTGCCCTACAGTAGTTTGCCCTAAAGTCGTTTGCCCTAAAGTCGTTTGCCCTAAAATAGTTTGCCTTAAAGTAGTTTGCCCTAAAATCGTTTACCCTAAAGTCGTTTGCCCTAAAATCGTTTGCCCTTAAGTCATTTGCCCTAAAAGCATTTGCCCTAAAAGTTTTTTCTGATCCGTCCTTTGCCCTAAAATCGTTTGCCCTAAAGGCGTTTGCTCTAAAAGTTTCCCTTCTCTAGAAAATCATAGAAAATCTACATCTACAGACGTATGCCCAAAATTTATATCAGCTCTCTATTTGGTACTTGTGTCGCCCCTAGTAACCAATGGTCAAACCATTCTCGAAATGTTGATGATACATACTAGTAGTTAGATTTTTAGCTGCTAAGCAGCAGCACACGAGCTATGCGACTTTCGATCCTCATCCAAGTGCGTGAGCAGTTCTACTGATTCCCAACCTTTTCATCAGAAGGCGCACAAATTTTCATTTAATGAATTTTTTTTCTTTCAAATTATATTGTCTAGTCCGTTATTCACTGATCTCACTGGCCAGTGTTTTCAGTATGTCAGCTATAGTTCCGATAATACTGACGGTACTGATAGTTACTGATGGTTGATGACGATAACCTGTGCGAGGCTACGTCAGTTTACTCAGTCTACTGGTTTTACTGGAGCTTCAGAGCATCAGTGTTGTCAGTAAACCAATATTCTTGGCAGAAATTCAAAAGTTGAAGTTATCTAACAGTAGGACAAGGAATATTATTTTAAGATATAAGGGCAAAAACGGTTATCTATTAATTTGTGTGCAATGTTTATTTAACGTGTGTTTACAATTACTGAAACATTCGTCGTTTGCTGTTTGCAAAGACTAAATAATGTTTAGAGGTTGAATCGTATCTTGCTATGTATTTAAAAATAATCGATACAGCTCCACAAACACAAATACAGGTGATGTTCAAGTTTCTTCGTGAAAAAACTAAAAAAATTGTACCAGTCGTAAGTCGTACTAGATGCATCAATATGCTAAAAATATACCAACTATATTTTTAAAGTAAATACAATTTACACAGCGAACAAAATAAATCTTAATTTTTTGATATCAATTAAAGAAATGTTCTATTATCCCTGAATTGTTTCAATATAAGGTTTCGCAAAAACTGTACCGTATTGATATTTTTTCGATTGTTTGCGATACTGCATGAAGGAGTTTCGCCTTTAATGCACAAATGTCTAAAAATTAAAATCTATCGGATACATAATATGTGCCGATCAAGAGCAGCTCACTTAATTTCAGCTCCCCTGCGAAAGTGGAATTTTGTTGGAACTGTGGTTTATAGCCTAACACTACAGTCCCGGGTCTCCTAAACAGGTCCACCTGATACGTCTATATTTTCCACCATAGCTTAACTATGACTATTTTAACTTTACTCATTACGGCGATAGTAGTTTTTGTCACCCAACTCCCAATACACAACAGTTTTCATGTTTTCATGTTTATTTTATAAAATATACTATTCGGTTCTAAACAGTTCACAAAAGTTCCGTTTATTCGCCGGAACTTCTCATAAGTTACAACTGTACCGAGACCAGAACCGTTTATGAGCTCGAACAGTTACGCCGATACAGTTCCAGTTCATTTGGCAGTATTTCCGAGACTGTAAGGCATTGTAAAATAACTTGTGACTGCAGAAACACAGTCTACTAGAACAATAGTTGTATCATTTACAATTTTAACCCGTGATTTTTTAATTAATAAGTAATTGCAGTAAACAAAAACAAGTTCTGTAGGGCTTGTGTACGAAAGTACTGGAATAATTTAATTTTCCGACGGAACCATTTTTTCCGATTTTTGAAACTCGTGTTCCAGTTTCTATCTTCGGTACCTTTCTTTATAACCATTCCGACAATTATTCCCCATCCCTAGGAATTATAAACATCCCCTTGTGAATGACGGTGAACAATATTTTGCAAAGTGATACGCACCAGTGACCGTAATCTACTGCACCAGAATAAAAGTTAGAAAATTACGATATCATAAGTACTGTAGTTCACTAGAGAAGCTCACAACGGTTCCCAAGATGTTTTTCAGTTTCCTACAAATTCTAATAAACATTTTTGCGTATCACGCCCTCTCAAGGACTTAACGTGTTAACAGCGTCATTGTTATTAACCATGTCAACCATAAATTTACAACGAAAGCCAACACAACATTGAATGGACTGGTCAATTATTACTTTAAGATGATAAAACCAAACATACATTTCGTAAGTATGCCTACAGCCCCTGATTATGCAAATGTGTTACCAGTCAAAGCTGCTAAACTAAGATATGTATTCAAACTTACACAGTTCTTGAATTATGACAGTAAACCATACTACTTGCAACTTAAAGCTAACAAAATAGAAGATCCAAACAAAGAACATGAATCAGAATCAGATTGATACTACCACTTCTAACAGATGCCATTCCTATTTTGTGACCAAATTATAATCTAAGTATGTCTTTTAGTTCAGATAAGTAAATAAGGGCCGTAGTGCAAATTTTATTTCCCTGTAAATGCAACATGGTATGTTATAATAAAGTTTTGTTTTGTGAGTATACTGTATGAACATATCCTTTTTCATGTACACTCGGCCACACAAAAAAATGTCGCCTCTCTACAGGCCAGAAATTTGTCTAAGTCCCACTTCAGGTATCTTCGGCAGCATAGAGAGGCACACATCGCAATCGCAACAACCCAAACGAGCATCTCACGACACTCTCGTGCCGTTCTTGAGACGCAGATTCGAATCCCGGTAATGGGATAGAATTTTTTTCCACAGAAACAATGTATTAAGAATGACAATGTTCAAAATTAAATAAGTAATTAACATGTATTTCATTCATATTTTTCTAGGACCCAAAATATAAAGTCAAGTTTATTCCTACTATTACGTCAAAAAAAGCCGAAGATAACTGTTGTAAGTTTGCGAATATCAGATATCCGTGTGGTATTCAGATAATACCAAATTATTAACAGAATATTTATTTAAAACAAAGAAACCAAAGAGCTGTAACTTTAAACCGTCATTGTATTTTTTAATTGTAAGTTACAAATTGTCATAAGAACATTACAAGTTATGGATTGTTCACACTGACAATGTAATCGTTTAATACTACAAGAAATCTAATATCACCTGGTCGTTTGTCTTTTACAATGCAATGCTATAAAGCGCAATGCATTTAAGATTCTAGGTAAAGTAAGTTATTTCCATTAAATACTTACAGCAAACTTATATCATACTGTATTACATTACAATCGTCATAATAAGTAAACAATAAATTACCGATCATTTAAAGCGGTTTGTAGTAGACGGTGATATTATATATATATATACATACATACTCTTCAATAAAAATCATGCATTTTGCATAATTTACTACAGTATATTGCGTTCGTGTCCAAAAATCAATTATCGGTTCTGATGTCTCAAGACTATTTTAAACACTGTTATTATATTTTTATGTAATGTTGGAATATCCTTATTTGCTACATAGTAGTCTGAATCAAATACACATGATTATTCATAATTTATAACATTATTCAAGATTAACACTACACCGTACGTGTTAGCTTTAAGTGGAATGATGAGATAATCATGATTGTAAATTGCAATTAGAACATTAATATGAAAAGTTGATAAGGGTAGATATTTGGAATGTCAATTTTAATAAATTTAATTTTATAGGTCCTCTTTGAAAAAAAAATGTATTAAATATTATACGTTTCATCAGTAACCTTCAAGGTTGGGTGAATCTTTAAATGTGACTTAATTATTAGTTTAAACGAACTATTAAAACGTCCAGCAACTCTTAACCGTAAACCGGGAACCCCCTTGACAAACATAGCAGATATTTTCATACGCGACAAATTACGCGATAACGGGTGCCAATGCCAGACAAGCAAAGAAAATTATGATATGTATACCTTTTTTATAATACATACAAATGAATAACACAAGGATTTCTGTAAATACAAAGTTGATTAGATTACGTTGGAAAACAAAGAAGTTCAATGACATTTTAAACACACATGTTCAATAATAAAACGCCTTATTCACTTGCACTGATCAGAAGTTCCATAAATGCGTCCTAACCTTTTGAAATATTGTTCGTTCAAGTATTTTAAATATATTAATTAAATGGATTGTACAGTTTCTAAATTATGCAAGTGAAGTATATTTAGACAGACATTTCTTAGCTTGTTTAATTAGTGTAATATCAATTTCGTTTATGATGTGTTTCATGACAATAGTGCTTATGTTATTGTTATGTATGGATAATACTAGAGTAATGTATAAGTTAGGGCGTCTAAGTATAGTGTAATTGTATGTTATTAGATTGGTAGCTATGCTAATGTGAGGCTTCTGTATATGTATGGTTGGGTTGGATGTTTCAAGGCCAGTTGGAGACTGGGCGCCAACCGCGAGGATTTTAGCATTGTTATCAGAATGTAATATTGGCGACGAGGATACAAATCGGGTTTACAAAGACAATGACGGCTTTTATCGGCTAGGTGGGCGAGTTTGCTCCGGACCGAGAGACGTGGAAATCGTACCGCGAACGTCTACAGTTTTACATTGTAGCGAATAAAACACAACATGACGAGACAAAGCGTGCCGTGTTTTTTACCGTTTGCGGGGCGGAACTATACAATCATGTTACATAGTTGTTGTCTCCTAAAGCGACAGATGCTGTGTCACTCGGGGACGTATTTTCAAAGCTTACCGACCATTTTGAGCCAAAACCGAGCGAGATTGTAGAAACATTCAAGTTTCTAACTCGGGACCAGAATGAATCAATTGCGGTGTATGTCGCTGACCTGAGGAAGCTAAGCACTCACTGCAATTTTCCTAATCTTGAACGAATGTTACGTGATCGGCTGGTGTGTGGAATCAGGGACAGAGTCGTGCAACATGTGTTGTTGGCCAAGGACAAGTTTACATTCAAGGACGCGGTAGACATTGCATTGGCGGCAGAAGCTACGGGAAAGAATATGGCAGAATAGTGGAATACCACAAACGAATCAGCACGGGAGGATGTGCATCGAATGCAAGCCAAGAGTGTGAAGTGAATAGACGACAGAACTAAACCAGACATTACCAGAACCAAACAAAACGTTACTCTTCCATGTTGGCGGTTCAATGGCAGTCATTCGCCGGAAAAGTGCTACCATGTAAAGACAGTTTGCCGGTTTTGTAACAATCGTGGTCACATTGAGTGTGCGTGCATAACAAAGAAAAAACAGTCATCAACTGCGACAGCAAGTAAAGAATACTTGTCTAATAATATCCGGGGAGCGCAGCATTTCGATGGGGAGACATCTGTAAGTGAGTGACCAGCAGATGAAAGGGTTGTGTATTCACTTTACAATATGCAAGGAAATAAGCGGTGTGGACCATTGTGCATGGAAGTGTGCGTGAATGGCAAACATCTCAGCATGGAAGTAGACACTGGGGCAGGTCATTCCATCATAAGTTGGCAGACGTTTCAGTCGCTGTGGCCCAACAAGCCACCCTTAAAATAGGCCCAAATCGTGTAACGTACATGGTCTCGGGAGCATTTAGCTGTGATGGGGATGTTGGAGGTAGAAGTTACAACATGAGCAAAAAGGTTGTTTCCCTTGGAACTACTGGTAGTAGAGGGCTGTGGACCTATTTTGATAGGTCGTGACTGGCTAGAACCGTTGGGTTTAGAACTGATAGGCTTACGGGAAATCCTAGACGACCATGTGACAGCTGATCTGTCAATGGAATTTGATAAGGTACATAATATGTTAAGAGAACGTGGTACATTAGAGCTAAAAACGTTGTATGGTACTACTATAAGTACCACCACAGCCATCTTTAGTAGAAGGCCGCGGCTTTAGATCTGGCAACACTGCACACAAGGGTCATTTTAATACTTATTTTAGCTCTCCAAAGTCAATAGCTGTACCTGATTCGTTATTTTGTCCTACACACCGACGAATCAGGAGGAGCCACCTTCTTTGACGAGACCAAAAAAGTGTTAAAATGACCCTTTCTGGCAGGGTTGCCAGATATAAGGCCGGGGCCATCTACTAAAGATGGCAATGGTACCACCCCTTCTTTGTGATGTCAAGCGAGTTGCAAGGAATGTTCACGAAATATTGGAAAATACTCAAATCGAGAGTCCAAAAAAAAGTAAACTCGTCAGCTACCGGAAACCATTCGGTCAAATTTCTTACAAAGTTTTGCGCCGTATTTGTGAAATGTCATGCCACAATGCTATCTATTACGTCTCATTATTTAAAAAAAGTAATCTAACAGTGTACTGTGCACTATTGTCTGAAAAATGCAGGCCTAAATATAGTAAGGAAGAAACGTTTTAATTTTTTGTGGTAAAAGAGGGGGATCAACGGACGAAAAACAGAGGAAAATTTAATTTTTATTCCCCCCCCCCTCCCAACCTAACCAAGGAAATGTTCGGAGATTTGCCGACTATTAGAAGACAGAATATTTCAGATGCGCGTGTTCGAGATCGGTGAGCCGACCATAACTTGTCCCTCGATTTACATATAATGAATTTGCTATATTAATTTTCATTCTAAATATTATATTTCTTAATAACTAGCTTTCGGCATGTAATATTAGTAATACAATGAATTAGATAATATTAATATGAAAATTAGATTTTCAAATTTCATCCTCATTTCAATAATTTTACACATGTCTTTGATTCTTAGACCTGCAATAGCAAACCACAACAGCTGAAAACGTAATAGTTAAATGTTATAACTTCTTTTTCCTTAGAGTACACAGGAACACAAGTCAATATTCCTCTTACACTTCATAACTAAAACTAAAGTTTCGTTAATACGATGCGATAGAGTTGTTTTCTGCAATGACCTTTATATTATGGGTTTTCATTAAGAGTTTCATTAAATACCACAAATTAAAATTTATTTAAAAAAGCATTCTGACTAGTTTTCCAATTACTAAACTATAATTTAATTTTGGGAAATATGCCGAACTATATCTGTTTAGACAGTTAACATAGACTATGCTTCGTCATGACTTCGTTATAGATGAGAACAGTTGATAGCTGTCAATAGAATATGATGAAAACGGAATAATGTTAACATATTACATTTTTACTTTGAATTCATTTTACAAATTTGGTTTTCGGAAGGGCTATACACTTAATGTAAGTTGGGATTATATTTGGATTGAATTAAATTCTCCCAAGCTATCTACGTTCCAATATTCCCGTCGATTTTCTACTATATGCTTAAAAATAGAGTACTTCATTATGTACGAATTGAAATAAACTAAACATCGCTATCACAACAAGAAAATTCAAATGTGACCTTTTTTCAAATAATTAGGAATACGAGTGCTTCTGATGTAGTTAATGAATGGAAACTGTTTTCTTAATTAAGGCGGTGACCGAATTCTTCCAAAAGTTCTTTATTCGGATTAACTGTGTGCTATTGTGAGTCAAACTTGCTTTTACATCAGCATGTGAGTGGTGCTCTTTCTAAATGTTGTCAGTCAATTTCAAGAATAACATTCATAAATAAGATTTTGTAAATACAGTTGAGGATACCGGAATTCATCACTCGAAAACCATTGTATGATCCAGACGATTTTGTGATTTTTTTGTCATTATTGGTAACGTAACGAATAATGGTACATGAAACTTACAGAAAAAATGTGTTTATTTACACATACGTTAAATATTTTAATTCCTAATTAAATTGAAGTTATATGATTTATTAAAAAAATACGGCTATACCTACTTGAATCGAAACTATTTTCAAGTAATGTATTATATCATTTTCTTGGATAAGATGCAAATAATATGTGTTTTGTATACTATCACACGGCACAGGAACAAAATATGAGTACACTACAAATTATTATATCCACCGAAACAGTATTTACAAAGTATATTTCATTAATGTAGTGCTATTCATTTTATAGTCTCCTTAACAGTTTTGTTTGATCTTGCACATCATAAGCCACAGCTATATTTTATGATAATCACGCTACTTAGAACGAACATTGTATCTACTTGAAATTTTGGTTCATGTGTTTTTTTATAACTCTCCCAGTTAAATTGACAATGTTCACATAACATGTGCTATTTTTGGGTAATATACAAACAAAAACGTGACATTAAATTAAATGTATTGATTAACGAGTTTTTAATTAAAAGTATTCTACAGAGGAATTATTCTTTTTTCTACAAGTAGACTTAGTTCGTAATACGACGAAAAAAGTATAATATGTGCTATTGATTATAAAGATGTGTCTCGTATAGATGTCACGTATATGTAGAATATGAACTGTACATTTTTAGTGATGGACTGCAAAATATTATAAAATGATAATTTATAAAATAAGTCTTTACGGCATTGCAATTAAGAATTGAAAAAAAAATAGAACATTTGTAATGACAACTACCATTTCAACTGCAATTTAATAAACTACAAAAATATTTTAAGGCATAAGACAGGAACATTAGGTATAAAATTTATAATTAACGAGCTGATTTAGTATAAATTAATCTGGTAGTTTCTCGCTTACTATATTTTTTCCCGGCAAATTTTAGTAAAAGGTAACAGTACATTGTTAAGATATTTTTTAAATATTAAATAATTTACTTAAATAAATCTACCAGATTTTTTCATTGCCAGGACAGTTAATTAATACGCGGTAAAAATTTTCAAGTCATTTGACAGAATAGTTTTCGATTGATGATGACTAGAGGTACGTAAATTTCGCAAATACATTCCAGGTCAGGTTGAACGCCAATTGTGTATACTTCACTGTCATGTCTGTGAGTTGCTGGCGGCTGTTATGAAACGCCTTTGACTATTGCAAGCCAGTAGTAAACAAGGAAATAATGCGTACGGCTATCGCTTGCTTCCCGCTTGTAATGTAGTAAGTCAATAGATAATCGATTGTGGCCAGTGCGTGTACAGTGCTGACAAGTCTAGGCTGCTGCCAGATGAATCTGCGAAATTGATGTTCCTTTAATGATGACTGATGAGTAGAGGCACGAGTATATCGTGTATTAATCTGGCAACAGCGTAGACTTCTCAGACCTATAGACACACTGGCCAAAGTCAAATATCCATGTGTTACCACTACGACTTGTTACCTTTTTTAAACCTGGCTTGTTGCCATCAAAGATGTGTTAAAATAGGTGTCGTCTTATCACAGAAGGAGTAGTGAAGTAGGTATTATTGGTATTCAACGTGAGTAGTATAATTTAGGGGAGTTTGGCACAAGGGTATGGGGGATAGGATCGTAGGATCCGCTGATGACATCACTGCCGCCATCTTGGATGACATCATTTCCCCGTTTTTACCTCAAAATTTCCCGTTTTTCCCTCAAAATTTCCCGATTTTCCCTCAACATTTTCCCGGAAAGCTAAAAAAGTACTCAAAAACACCGTGGAGGAGGCTGAAAAGGAGCAAAAAGAAGCCTGAATGAGCAATATCTCTCATCGGCAATTATGTTTCCAACATCCATCTTGTCCGGAATACCTGCTGTCAATTAATTCAATCAAATAAAGTATAGGGGTTTTCTCAGAGTCTTCCGAAATTTTTTCTAATTCGCATTCCTACCAACCCCACTTATACCTAATAATGTAAAAAAAATTTCTGGTAAAAATAAGTTAAGTAAACACCTCACCTGTATAGGCCCCCACCCTTCCCCAGCTAATAACTTAACCCAGACTCCTTTCCTAGCTATTCCCGAAACAGTTTCAATCAATTCAATCAAATAAACTATTGGGGTTTTCTCAGAGACTTCCGAAATTTTTTCTAATTCGCATTCCTACCAACCCCACTTATACCTCATAATGTAAAAATATATTTCTAGTAAAAATAAGTTAAGTAAATACCTCACCTGTATAGGCCCCCTCACCCTCCCCCAGCTTATAACTTAAACCCGACTTCTTTCCTAGCTATTCCCGAACCAGTATCAATCAATTCAATCAAATAAACTATTGGGGTACTCTCCGAGTCCTCAGAAATTTTTTGTAATTCGCATTCCTATCAGCCCCAACCCATACTTCATTACATAAAAATATTTTTCTAGTAAAATATTTAGGTAATTAACCATACCACACCTGAACGAGGTCCCCCACTTTCTCTCTCTCATGCTAATAACCTAACCCTGACTCCTATTCTAGCTATTCCCGAATGATTTCCAATAAATCCAATAAAATATAGAGGTTTTCTCCGAGTTATCCGAAATTTTTTCTAATTCGCATTCCTTCCTTACCCCACTCACAATGCATACAGAAAATATTTATTTTAATTAAATTAAAATAATAACCAACACTATGCCTAGACGAGGCTTCCATAGTACCCCACCATACTTTACAGTCAAGTCACTGCTCGACACCTCCCCCTCCCATCATCGCCAACCTCTTTTGGCCGGGGTGCTGTCTGATGTTAGAAACACACACGGTAGAAACACATACCACAGAAACACAGAAGACAGAATGTTCAAAGCAATGCCAGTTCTATATTATGTGTTTCTAAAGTATGACAGTTCTTAGATGTGTGTTTCTATTATACGACTCTTCTAAAGCACGTGTTTCTATAGTATACCAGATCTAACATCTCTGATTCTGTTGTGTAATCGTTCTAAACTGTGAATTTCTGCTGCATAACGTTTCTAACATACATGGTTCTGTAATACGTGGTTCTAAGTTGCGTGTTTCTGTCGTACATTTGTTCTAACATCTGTGTTTCTGCTGTGTATTGGTTCTAACATGTGAATTTCTGTTGCATAACGTTTCTAACATACGTGGTTCTGCAATGTGTGGTTCTAAGCTGTGTGTTTCTGTCACACATTTAATCTAACATCTCTGATTCTGTTGTTTAACAGTTCTAAGATGTGAAATTCTGTTGTGTGACGTTTCTAACGTACGTGGTTCTGTAATCTGTGGTTCTAAGTTGTGTGTTTCTGTCGTACGTATGTTCTAACATGTGTGTTTCTGCTGTACATCGGTTCTAACATGTACATTTCTGCTGTACGACGTTTCTATCGTACATTGTTCTGTAATACGTGGTTCTAAGTTGCGTGTTTCTGTCGTATATTTGTTCTAACATCTGTGTTTCTGCTGTGTATTGGTTCTGACGTGTGAATTTCTGTTGCATAATGTTTCTAACGTACGTGGTTCTGCAATGTGTGGTTCTAAGCTGTGTGTTTCTGTCACACATTTGTTCTAACATCTCTGATTCTATTGTTTAATATTTCAAAGATGTAAAATTCTGTTCTGTGATGTTTCTAACGTACGTGGTTCTGCAATATGTGATTCTAAGTTGTGTGTTTCTATCATACATTTGTGCTAACATTTCTGATTCTATTGTTTAATAGTTCTAAGATGTGAAATTCTGTTGTGTGACGTTTCTAACGTACATGGTTCTGCAATATGTGATTCTAAGTTGTGTGTTTCTATCATACATTTGTTCTAACATATCTGATTCTATTGTTTAATAGTTCTAAGTTATGAAATTCTGTTGTACGACGTTTCTAACGTACATGGTTCTAATATACGTGGTTCTAAGTTGTGTGTTTCTGTCATACGTTTGTTCTAACATCTCTGATTCTGTTGTTTAGTAGTTCTATGATGTGAATTTCTGCTGTACGATGTTTCTAACGTACTTGGTTCTGCAATGTGTGGTTCTAAGCTGTGTGATTCTATCATACATTTGTTCTAACATCTCTGATTCTATAGTTTAATAGTTCTAAGATGTGAAATTCTGTTATGTGACGTTTCAAACGTACATGGTTCTGCATTATGTGGTACTTAGTTGTGTGTTTCTATCATACGTTTGTTCTAATATCTCTGATTCTATTGTTTAATTGTTCTAAGATGTGAAATTCTGTTGTGCGACGTTTCTAACGTACATGATTCTAATATACGTGGTTCAAAGTTGTGTGTTTCTGTCGTTCAGCTGTTCTAACATCTGTGGTTCGGCTATACATTTGTTCTAACATGTGAATTTCTGCTGTACGACGTTTCTAACGCACATGGTTCTACAATGCGTGGTTCTAAATTGCATGTTTCTGTCGTATGTTTGTTCTAACATTTGTGGTTCTGCTGTATATTGGTTCTAACATGTGAATTTC
>PNEQ01070453.1:0-20428 GCA_003012365.1 Medauroidea extradentata
TGTCAACAAGGTGGGCGGAATGTTGGGACTGCGCGGAAGGTTGTGTTTGTATGTTTGTTTAGTGATTCTTTTGTTTTGTTTTGGAGGCCATGTTGGAGAGGAGAGTAATGGCGGATTAAAAGGTCAATGGTTGTAACAGGAGTTTTTAGTTGGAGTTTATTTATTTACTTGCGTTTCCACAGCATTATTCATGGAACAGATGGCATGACTGCCAGCCTATGAGAAAAGTTTAGACTACTCTGTGGTCCTGGCAGTTTTAATCCTGTCCATAGTTGCAGAAAAATCTCATGACAAAGACATAAGCTTACCAATGTGGCCTGCACGAGCAGTGTCCATGGTTAGAACAATATTTAATATATTTAGGATGCTTATGGTAATCTATCTAAATTATTTCTGCTGGTACAGGCGGCCATTAGGACATCAAGGTACATCTTCGCTTTTGCCTATGTATATTTAAAGCCACAGTGAATTGTTATGCAAACTGTTTTCAGAACTTAATGATGCCATTTCAGGTTGTAATGAGTGTGTAACAATGTAGTGAGATTGCAGATTAGTTGTAAACTTGATCAGTGTAGTTATAATTACAAAATTTTAATTTCATTTCATCTTTAACTTGTAATGCCTGATGTCTTCACCTATCACTTAGCGTGTGGGATAAGCAGTGAGGTATGTAAACGTGAAGTAAGTGTTACCTGCATGCATCTACCCCAGTCATGGAGCAAAGGTAGTTCTACAAGCTAACATTAGTTCAGTGTATTAATAAAAAACCAAGACAAGTAGTTCAGCTACTACTGTTTTATCTAGGTTTGTATTACTTGATTAGTTGATTTATTTTAAATTAATGGTATAGAAAATTGAGAAAGCCTAAGGAAACATGTGCAAAAATTGTTGTGCATTTAAATTAACACATTATTGAAATGTGGTATTATTTACCTTCGCCAAATAAGCCTGAAAATTGATGAGGTTTCACATTTTTCTTAATTTCTCTTGGGGTCTGGTTCATGAAAGGCTGATTAAGCGCTACAATGTTCATGGAAAAACCAAACACAAAAATGGCTAGCACAGCCAGGAAGCGAGCAAGGTCCTTCATGAGATCACCAATGATGATAGCCCATGGGCCAAACAGGTGGTGGAAGGAGAGGAAGTCGAGGATCTGGACGCAGGAGAAGAGGAAGGAGATGGCAAACAATTGATTGCGCAGGTACATTAACGTGGGCCAGTACTGCCGGCTGACCATCACGTAGCCGAGCACGTGCAGCGCTACCCCGAACATGCCGAACAGTAGAACTGCCAACTTGATCCACCCCAGGCCACTCTTGTCGCTCGGGTTGGTCAGCTCAAACAGCAGCAGTCCAGAGAGCCACACCAGCAGTACCCACTCATACCTGTGAACATATGTCCAGATCAAAGTGGTCACTGTCTTGCTTCATGTTCATTTACCAAACATTTACCCCATCCGCTGTGAAACTACTTGGAGAGTGTGCAGTTTGCAATGTATAGAAATTTATATGAAGACATGTGTTTCCATTATTATTTAACAAATTTGAAGCCAGCTTTGGAAAGTTCATACATTTTATTACTTTGAATACTGTATTTTTCAAAATAACTATTCTTTATTTTTGGGTTGTACTTACTTTATAAGCTATTGTGGTCAAACAGTTTTTCAGTTGGTGGTTAGAAATAAGAAATAAATTCTTATGATACATTGCAGACTGGCTTAACAGTTAGAGAGTTACAATATTATTATTATTATTACTACTACTACTACTACTATTACTATTATTATTTAAAAAGTGATAAACCATTTAACTTTGAGTAACATTATAGATAGTTTACTATAATTTTTTACTATAATTTTTACTATAGTAAATGGTACAGCCAATTAAATATTGAGTAGAAAAAATAATAAAGTATTAGGGAGTTGACAGGAAAAGCTCTAAGATTTTGTAGACGTGTACTATCGTAGCCAAAGAGAATGGTTTCGCAGGCCGCCAGTTGGACCATGCTACTATAGGCAATTCAGTTGTTTCCCAGAGGGTTGAATGTCAGTATTAAGTTAAGCAAGTTCATTGACTCTAGTGTCATACATACCAGTAGGGCAGCAGAGAGCCGCGCACCACAGGGTAGATGGGCGTGATGCCGGTGAGCATGAGGAACACCATGAGGTAGACGTGGGAGGTGAGGTACGACATGAACTTGATGATGGGCACCTTGCTGTAGCGGTGACCGAGCGGGAGGGTGAACACCACCCATACCGGCAGACAGGAGATGAAGGCAAAGAATAGCAACATTGTCTGCCAAGCTGCCCAGTTGAGGCTCCCCCTCCACAGCTCCTGTAACCATATCATTCCACATCACTTATGTGAATCTTCACTCTTTATTTCAAGCAATCTCTTTCAGTTTGAATGATTTATGATTTTCCACATTATGTGTGGTACAACATTCATAATATGATTCTATGAAGCAGCGTATACACAAAATAGATTAATAATGAAGTGTTTCTCTCTTATACCCAGTTGTAAAGTGCAATGCATAGCTATATACTTTTAATTTGTACAGCACAATAAATTCTTATCATTAACAATAAATTCTGGTCCATAACACATCCCCAACAAGCCTACAACTTTTAGACTTGTGGCAAAAAGTCCCATAACACAATTTGAATAAACAAGAATTGTAAAATGGCATACAAATTTTACTGTAACTGGGTTTCATAAAACTTGTCACCAACTTTTAGAACGTGTGTAATTGGTATTCCTATCTCTATGTACATGTTACCTCCATGTAAATGCTAATGCTGCCAGAGATGAGAGAAAAGTACAGATGGAGAATTAGCAGCCTATACTAAGGCCAAGCCTTCTTTGTTTATTCAGTTAGCAGTTTGGGGAGTTGTTTCAAGGTGCAATAAGCTGTTTCTGTAGGTATAGCGAAAAACAAAGTTATAGTTGGTCAACCCACAGCTGCATTGTACATGTTGCTGTGGTAATAAACAACTTTTTTCAGTTACCAATATGGCAGATAGGCTCCAACCTCCATCCGTCTTAAGGCCTCATACCCCTTTGTCCTAAGACATATGTTATGCTCCATCTGTATGTCCCTCTAATCTCTGAAGGCAACAGGCATATCAAAACTGTGATATACATGTTTATTTTAACTCAGATATTTATTTTGTATTCACCACAGATACTCTTGTAGATGATGTCTACCCAGGATCTCAGATTTGTAAAAAATTAACATTTTTGTAGACTTTCTTTAGCACTGCTTGCAAGTCAGTACGTTTGTGTTACAGAAACATTCAACAATAATGGATTATCACGTGTAGTTACAAGTCTCACACTGGTGGCCACAAGTTTGCTTATCTCACAGAAAATCTACAATTGTTCACTTGTCATTGCAACATGTAGGACTTGTAGTAATAGTGTTATGTCCCAGCTCTAGGCAACGTAATCTTATTTGGATTTTATTAAGAAACATTTCTAAAATTAGCAAGATCAGCACTACGTAAATGTATGCTCATGCATGTATTTGTGTGCATGTATGTATGGTTGTGCATGCATAATGCAGTTTTTTTTGGATTTATCTAAACATTTAGAATGTTTCCTTTATAAAATAGATGTCTTGTAATTCAAACAACTGCCTTCTCCTCCCCAATCAGTCGGAGATACAGTATGTTCACTTTAGGTATATAAAATAAAGTGTCCTCACTCAGTCACTAATTTGTTGAATTTCTCAAACAACTTTTACTATGGCTGGACACAGTGACAAAGAAAAAGTAAATTGTTTGATATGTCACACAATACACAATCCTCAGTAGTAAAATATGTAGACTTATTTGCAGTCGTCCGTTGAAGGGAATTTCTGTTGGATGGAATAAAAATCTAACGAGCATGAAATTTATAATTCCGAATAGATAAAGCCAGAGGCCAGGTAACCATAACTACTAGTCATAAAGTAGTCTGCTTACTACTTACGTCTGTGCTGAATTTAGCTAAGTTGTCACTTTGTTACTGGTATGTGCTTGACCAGTGTCACATAAAGGACTAATGCTTGGGGCCTACTGACTCATGAAGTATGTCTTGCCTGTAGGTACCGTTGCACCACGGTGTGTGCTATCACTTCCTTCTGCTCATTCTCGATGAGCACATCCAGGAATTCTACGCTCCTTCTGTCCATGGCTGTGAGGATCCGTCCTGCAGAGTCGGAACCTGCAGCAAGAGCCAGGAGCTCCGTGGCCATTGCCTCACACTGCTTGCCCGCTGCTATCAGGTCTTTGGCACGCTCCTTCTCCTGAGGAAATATAAACACATGCTTCAGTTAAGAGATTGCCCAACAAGCTTGAAGTATAGAACAATTTCTGCCTGTCATTATACAGATTGTTATTGTCAAGATTTCCACCTAGAACTTTGTAGAAGGAGATCAGTATTTTCATGTCAGTGTGTTTTTTGTAACTGAATGTACCTAGGAAACAAATAAAATTCCAATACCTAGTAAATTCAGCAATTGCTTTTTTTTTTATTATTTATTCATGTAACTTTGGCATTCAGTCGCAGTTCCATCATTGAGCCTTATTTCATATAAGTCCCAAGGAAATGCTTTCAATACTAAGGCTCTTAGTCCGAGCAGTGAACGAGTGAGGGAAGAGATTTTGGTCAGTGTTGAAGGGTGCTGCCTACCTCAGAGCCCTAGCATGACCAAGTATAGGGATTTATGCGTTAAAATATATTTGACGGGGCTCAGTCATCTTTTATATCACTTTCGTACAGAAACCATTTTCTGCACTGGGAAGAGGAAAATATTGCTACCGGTACAAGAATAAAAATGCTGGAAAATTGTATGGGTATATGTTTTCAACAGTTTTTTTATTTTTGAGAATGAAAATACTTATTTTCTCATGATTTTCAGGTTATTAGAAAAAAAAATAGACAGCCTAAATGATAATATAGCAATGTAGGTCACACCAAGATGAGCTAAAACTATTAGTACAGGCATATACGTAGGTTCAGTAGGTACTAAGTCGCACAGAATATAATTTTAACACGTAAATCCCTATACTTACTTGCACCAGGTCTCTGAGGTAGGTAATGACTTTAACAGCAAAGTTTTACGGTGATTGGTGGTTACAAGATGAGTACCAAGCAGCATCAGAATGAAGGGGCGGGGTAAAGTGTAGATTCCCCAGAAAATCTGACAACAACGAACAGTATCGTCTGGCATGATTCTGGTCCGAGCAGTGATAAATCTCATTTTGTCAGTGGCATATTCGTTGCATGTCTGCACTTAATTTCTGTTGTTATCTAACCATTTCAATGAGGTTTTTATAATACAGATTTTTATTCTTTTGTATTTTTTTCCACTTTATCCAACATGAAAAAGCATTGAGGGCTTGAAAATATTGCTCCACCACATATTGTGTTTGTTTTAAGCAGCTGAATGGGCATTGCTTGCTCAGTAATTTGTACGCACAGAGGATGTAGTTATGTTTTGTAAAATTTTATTACTGGTTTGTGTAACAGTAATGTGTTTCAGCATCACACACTACTGTAATTACAGATTCATTGGTGATGCATGATTTACAGTTTTTTAAAGCCACATCAAAATTGCTGCTACTGAAGTACAATATCTAGAATATAATAAGGGTTTGGTAACTTTAATAATGTACACAAGTTTTTTTTTTTTTTTTTGTTATATGAACAGTGTCTGTATAATTTTGTTTTACATAATATAGCTTATTTTGTAGTTGAAAGGTTTCTGTGTTATCAATACTTAATGATGTAGTAGATATTTTCAATAATATCAGAATTTTGAATACTTAAATTTGAGTGAACTATGAGTTGTTCTGATGTCTATCAGCTCGATACTGTTAACATAATCTGTATTATCAATTATTTAAGTATTATTATGGGTTTCAATATTGTTAGTGATTCCTAGAACAGAGATTTCAGTATTAATTAATTTTTTATTACTAAATTTTTTTAGACCCATGACAAGCATAATTTGGATCTGAGCTATGTTTAGGCTGATTAAGCACTCTTTGTAGTCAATAAAACTATCATTTTCCATTGTCAGAGCAGAGCTACAACTTATCCTACAAATCAGAAATGTTGCGAAGAAGTAGCCAGGTGCATAAATTACACGAGCTTGATGTGCTCGACTCTAGCTGTAAATGATCTCTTTAATGGTTTTAGAATTAACTATGATTTCAAATTATTATGTAACTACACTGTTTTATAAAATTTCACTGTTACATGTTATGATGAAATATTTTTATAATATTGAAACAAATTTTGTTCTAAGATTTTGAAAATATTAAAGATTTTGATTTTATCAGTATTATTCATATATCAATGACATCAATATAAATTTTAATGATTTTCGACAGCCCTATTCAATATTGGAACTATATAGTTAATGATGTATTACATTTTTTTTTCAAGGCACTAAGATAAGTACAGTTTGAAGCAAATAGATGTACCGTATTTGGGACGTATATGTACAGGCAATAAATTTTTCGAAAGCATACAGGAAATACATACTTGCATCATTGTCTCTTTCTTCATTTTTATCTAATCCTGTGTCAGACTATGTGGATAAACCTGTGACCACTGAAATCATTGGTTCATTTTCGGTGTTGTGATAAATTATCTGGTCTTCTATTGGCAAGTAATGTGGCCCTAACAGCACTATGTGAAGAGACTTACAATGGAGACACCCAATCATAATCAACAGTCGTGAACGTCCATCAGTCATGTAACACCAGCCGAATGAGACCACCCCTGATATTCTCATGCTGAATCAATGCGTAAGCTATCTATTACTGACACCCGTGAAATTTTGAACAGTATATTTATGACATAAAAGAATAACAGTGGCATTGGTTCTGGGTGCCCCCTTACTTCCAGGGTCACTTCACTTGTTTTGAAATCAACACTTTTATTTTATTCTAATAATTACCTATAAAAAAAATATTAAAAAATTGCAAAATGATAAAACAATTTCTTGTTAACTAATTTTTCTTTATATTTGCGGTTGCTTCTTATTTATAGTTGTAAAAATTTCATTGCACTAAACATAAAATTTTACTGTTTGAATTTACAGAAAGTATAAAAGTATTTTTTTTGTATGTTTATATTGTCTTCTGTGATATTACTATAACAATGTCAGTAGTGTATTAAGTTGTTACATACTCTTTCTAAGTACAACTTTTTCTTACCTTTGTTGCCAAATTGACAAAAATATTGGAGAGTTTTGCAGCAGCATCGACTGGGGCTGGTGCTGCCAGAACAAAGTCCTCTATTGGCTTGTTATTGTTGTTTTTACTGCAGACCATCAAGTTGTACACAAACTGCAATGAAATTTAACTGCATTATTTTAGAGACAAAAGCATTGGGTGAATTTTTTATTGAGAACTTGAAGGCAACATTTTTACAGAATTTGCTTGTGTAATGAATAATATTGTAAACTAATAACGATTCCTGCGGAACCATACAGCCGCAACATGCAATAGTAAAGAAATGATTATGCCTTGCTTATAACTACAGACATTGTAAGTTTTAGTATTATTTACTTTTCTCATATACTAGAAAGCAATAGGTGTTATGTATATGGAAAAGTTAATTTTCTTAATGATAGATTTCAGTTTACAAAATTTTATTACCCTTCTGTCCTCCATGAGGCTGTATGTATCGTGTTCCTTAGACATAAGGTACTTGAGGACATCGTTGTGACCTTCTGAAGCAGCAAACCATATGGGCGGGCTCCCAAAGTTTGTTTCAGATTTGGGAGATGCCCCAGAGTCCACTAGTAAGCGTACCACGTCAAAACAACCTGCTCGAGCTGCACAGTGCAAAGGTGTCCAGCCATTCTGCGCAAAAAAAATTTTGTTGCAACAAATGTGTATATTTCAGCCATGAAATTGTAATATACCACACATTAAAAAAAAAAAAAAAAAAAGAGAATCACTACCAAATTTGTTTTGAAGATGTGACTGATAATGTAATAAAATTTGTAAATTTTTCTTTTAACCTATGTTAAAGACATGGGATCCCATTTATACTGTTTTTGCACTATTTTTTAAATTCTAAAAGGCAGCAGAGATTGTAAAACTACCATATAGATTTTTAGAAAATGATTTAAAATAGCTTAATTTTTCAAAGCAAAAAAATTGGACTACATTATAAAACAAATTTTCATGAAATTTAAATGGTGGTTTTATGATTTGTACATCCTTTTAAATTAAAAAATAGTATTAAAAAAAGGAATAACTAAGGGCCTGAGGCATTAAACCTAACTGCTGGTCTCGTCTCCCACTTTTTTTAGTGTATTGCATAAAATAAGTATTGAATATAATTTTTATACGATGAAGGACCTCTTTGTTACTATATTAGTAGTAGGCTGTATGCAAATATCACAATACTTACAAAATATCATCAAATTTTGTGGAAAAAAGTATTTCGGGATTTTTGAATTTTGCTATATGTATCCCAAAATAGGTAATTTATGTATTAAAATAAAAGTGCCCCACTCACTCATCAATGCACAGCCCAAACCGCTGGACTTAGAGACGTGAAATTTTAAAGGTAGTTTCCCTTATGCTGTAGGCATCTACTATGAAGGGAGTTTTTGAAATTCAAATTCAAAAATTAAGGGGGTGAAAAGAGGTGACGAGTTTTCCATGAATCCTCGGTAGCGGTTAAATCCACTGAGGTGTCAAGGTAATTTTTTGCTTTAGAATGAAGCTTACAAAAAAGTATGTTACCACATACTATTTTGATTTTTTGAAATAAAAAAATTAAGGGAGGAATAGTTGTAAAATGTGTTTTCAATTAATCCTACATATTTCTTAAACCCATTCAGATATTGAGATGATCGACAATATAGGGGATGGAAAGATGAAAAATGTTCCAGAAATCCTGAAAAGCAGGTATGACCACAGAAAAATAATTTAAAAGTACTGTAGTTACTTTTTGCAGTTATATTGATATGTATACCTCTTTAGACACTGGCCTGTATATACACATTTAATTTTTTAAGAATTCTGATGACCTATCTTGGTGTAATTGTTTAGAACACTGGTAGGAGGTTTTCGGTTTGAATCCCATGTAAGGCAATGAGAATGGGAACTGTGATATTAAATGTGCACATATTAGTGGCAGCTGGCAGAATAGTTGATTTCTAGTTGAAGTATGCAAATTTAAAGGGGGCTTTCCTAGTGGCTAAAGCATCTACTAAGGAGTGAAAATGGGTCAAATGTATTTTCCTCGATATTCTTGGTATCTCTAAAACCTGGTGAGGTATCGTTATGCTTTGGGGGTGAAAAGTTTTAAAATGTGTTTTTCCAAGTCCTACCTCATTAACACAATAAGTTACCATCATAATTTTTCCTTAAAAAATATTACACATGGGCAACTAGTACACTTATTTGTATAGATGAACATATCTGTGCTGTCTGTCCATTCGTTACATTTCTTGACTTATTGTACGTCTACCTTTATCAGTCTAACACAGGTGGAAACAGGTCAATACCATCACCTTGTTCATCCTGACACAGGTTTATTTAGTCATCTACTTCATAGTTAGGACGTTTAATTTGTGTATTGTTTTGTCTTTTACATAATGTTTTGTTTTCAATTTATTGTGTTGCCTTTGTCACTGTGTTGTTTCTGTGTATAACATGTATTTGTGATAATTGTATAGTGTTCCTCTATCAAGGCCTTGTAGCTTTTTGGGGGCACTCTAAATGTGTTTATATAAAGAAGAATGATTACTTATAACTTCCTGGATAAAAAATTGTAAAATAAAACCATAAACTATTTATTTTTATGCACTTTTTGATGCAGCATTTTGAAGCATACAGCATCACTCTAGAGCTGATCAAGATTATGAGCTATTGCGGTATTTGTGCAAACTATTTGACCCCCTTGAAAAGGTGCTTATTTCCTAAAATACGTAAATATTTAATTTAGGCTATTTTGTGGAAAGTTTTCTTAAGTATGAAAAATTGTGATAATGTAGTTTATTAAGTTCAAGAGAAAGTGTGTTATCATGAACCCCCCTCCCCCCACGTAAATTTATTTTTAAAAATTCTGATATTTTTTTTTTTAGACAGTTGTATTGACAGCCTTCTGAAGTAACAGGACTCAAGTATATGTAATGACATTTTTTTACTTCTTTATGAGCTGAAATAAATAAGAAACCACTCGTTACATATTTATTTGTCCAGTAGTTGGAAATAATCTGTTACATTTTTTTGTATCAAGCCAGGCAAAAATTTCAAACAATACCTACAGTTAAAAAACTTTCCTGACATATTTAATTTCTTTTTGTTCTTAATTTTTTACTGGAACTCTGAACCAGCGATAATGATATGTGAAAACTGAAGATGGGACGTCATTAAAACTGGTTGGTATTTTTTTAGGATATTTAAATTTAATAATATTGTGTCTTTGGCTGCCAAAATTTTAGTACCTATACAGTGTATAGTATTTTGGACAGGAGTGAACGTGTACATTAGATAATTATAAAGTATTTTCTAGAATTAAAAATTAAATGTTTTAATTGCTCTTTGGAGATACATCAGACTTATTAAATTATTGAGTTTAAGTAGTATATTTTATCCTGCTTTCGCCATCACATAGTGATTTATAAATTCTCTACTAAAAGGGTGAAAGGGACAGTATATTGACCAGTTGATGGCGTTTCCTAGCTGCAGCTTGCAAATTCTATCTGGACTGCTACCTTTTATTTCAAGATACTTCCAAGTTGGCCTCACAAGGTTGAGTGTCTTTTTTTGACAAGAGAAGAGAACTCAAATGTGATGCTGGGAATCAAATTTGTGTTCAATGGGTGCTAGACAGCTACACTACCCTTCCCACTATGCCATGGTGGTGGACAGCTGATGTTTCATATATACATTTTTGTATACACTTGGTACACATTAAAAGAAAGTAATAACAACAGTAATTTAAACTCAGTTGTGAGGATTATTGAATCCTGAGAAAACAGCTTCTCCCCTCTCCCACTTCTTTTGCAACATTGTAGTTTTAGTTTGTCCATAAAGCTGTGGCGCTCTCACCTTGTCGGTGGCATTGATCTCAGCTCCCTGGCCAAGCAGCACCTCCACCATCTGATAATGGCCATGTGTCGCAGCGATGTGCAGACCCGTCTTGCCGTGTCTGTCTCCACTATGCAGTAGGTCTGCTGCTCGACTCACCAGCAGACCCACCACAGTGATGTGGCCACCGAAACAGGCCAGATGCAGCGGGTTGTAGCCCTGCAGGCAGCCAGAATGACACACTAGTCACACTGCCACTAATAGAGGCCCAACGTCATCATTTCTGACATCTTTGCTTCTGAATAACACATTAGAATTTGTGTGCTGTAATTAACTGAGCCGTTGTTAATAATGGTAATGTAGTTTTGTTTTATATTTCAAACATAAGAATTATATCTGATGTGATGATGTTAAACGCACTGTGAAGAGGAAGGTGAGGGAAAGGGTTCCTAGTTTCTGATTAATGCAAGGCTGGTCTTGGGACCAGAGAACTGCCCAATGATAATGCTACTCATTGCATAAGTCAATTTAACCCTTTCAGTGCCAGCTCTATTGAAGGTACGTATGCGAAAGTATCAACATATTTTTCAGAAATTTGCAGTTAGTATT
This sequence comes from Medauroidea extradentata, assembly GCA_003012365.1. NCBI lineage: Eukaryota > Metazoa > Arthropoda > Insecta > Phasmatodea > Phasmatidae > Medauroidea > Medauroidea extradentata. The sequence goes on from PNEQ01070453.1 coordinate 11,660, forward strand.
TATTAAACTTATAACTCAGTACCAATCAAAGTAATTGAGTTGTGTAATTTCTACTTGCTGTTAAAGTACTATTGTGGACATACACAATTGTAATATTATGTCGTACCAGAAATATGAGACAAAGCAAAATACAAACAAACAAATGAACAAAGGGTCTTTCATGTTCTGTTGTTTTTTGTTATGGATGTGTTGACTACAGCCAAACTAGGCTTGTTTTCTCTTTTTATTTGTTTGTATTTTGCTTTGTCTCGTATTTCTGGGGTGACATAATATTGCAATGGCGTATGTCCACAATAATAGTACAGTACATTATTCTGTCCCATTGCAAGAAACATTCAAAGACATTGCTGTTAAAGGTTCCATTAATCCAGTGCAATGTGTAAATAAGTATACAGGTTGCCCAGAAACAAACGCATAACGAGCACACCACGTAAATTCTGGGCGAAATTAGAGATGAAAATGTTAGTGGCAAAATGTTGTACTACAACATTTTACGTACTCAATGTGGCAACATAGCACTGTAGTTAGTCCCCTTTTGTGCTCCTTAGATATATTACTACTACTTTTCTGACCTTCATATTATGGGTGCAAATTATAATCCAGAGCAATCCAAACATGAATCTACGTTTATTTGACATAACATACATAAATTAATACCTGAACGTGGAGCGCAAGAGGGGACTACTTCCGTACAATGTTGCCACATTGTGCACGTATATTGTCATCTTACAACATTTTGCTACTTACATTTTTGTCTCTAATTTATCCCAAGATTTGCGTGGTGTGCTTATTTTGCATATGTTTCTGGACATTCTGTATAGGTGTGTGTTTATTATATATATATATATATATTTATATATTTTTTTTTTTCATTTAAGAAAAAATTGTAATGTGTGTGTGTGTGTGTGTAATATATAAAGAGCCAATATATAGGCTTCTGGTATTTTCCACACAGGCAAAAAATGCCGATATTTTGGCTCTTGACACTAAATGGGTTAGCAAAAATAAAAATTGAAAGAGTGTTTCTACTGTTAATATAGTCTATTGTATTGTGAATGTACAATAGTAACGTGGCAAATGTTTGATTAGTGTAGTGTAGGTATGATGGCATAGGACATACTATTTTTGTAATTAAATACACTTGTATTATTAAAACAAGTCTGTAAGTTATAATTTTATTGAACTTCAAAATACCCTCTTCTCATTGAGATTAAAAAGGAAATATTCCTTCAACTTTGAATGTAATTAACTTTGTGTACATAGAATGTATTATGTTTTTCAGTTAATGCTCAATGTGTTTAAGTGCTAACAAATGGATGTCTAATTGCAAGTTTTCCCATTAAACTTATAGTTTAGTACCAAAACAGTTTTTCCCATTTTCCTGAAAGTTGGTCTCCCCAATTCAATTGTAGTTTTGAAAAATATGAAAAATGGTTGAAGCACCTCCATGATCCCACACACAGTGTAGGCCCCTAAAGTTTATATTTTTCCCAATAATTTATTAATGAATTTATGCAGTTGAGGGTTACAGTTCTTAAGGGGAAGTGTTGGACAATTGTGTTGTATTTTCAGTATCTGAGCCGTGACATTTATTCAGATTGTGTTTTCAAAATGTTATCTTCGACAAAACATAGGCTATATTCTTGACAAAAAACCTGACAGAAATATTAATGGAATATTTCATTAATTTGTCATGAAGAATCATTGTTAAATAATTTTAGATTAACTTTCAAGAATTCTCTTGCATTGATTCTGCATGAAAACTTAATGAAAAATTCAATTATTATTTATGTCAAGCAGTTTACCAACAATATATCCTATGCTTCGTCGAAGAGAAAATTTTGATAATACAATTTGAATAAATGTAATGGCTCAAAATCTGAAAATACAATAAAATTGTCACATACTCCCCCTTAAAACATGAAATAATTGTATTTGTCAGTAAGCTACTGGAAGTTATAGCATGTTTATATTGGTCCTGAATTCTTTGTACCTCAAGGAAAAAAATACCTACTATTAAAGTTATTGTCTGCAAATGCAGTACAAGCGTACTTGACACACTTAAGAGTATAGTTTTATACATCTGAATGCCTTTGGTGGTCAAACGAGACCTTTCATGGTAAATTTTCAAATCTTCTCTGTATGTGGCAGTAAGGAAGCAGAATCTGTTACATCCTGTACATATTCTTTGTTATGACCCTCAATTTATGGTATAAGCTCTGATTTCCAAAGTTTACTAAAATCAGTGATTTCAAGTCACCTTTAGCCATGACAGTGCAACATTGACAAGTTTAACTTTTTTTAAATTAAAGTTATTCTATTGTGTAAGTAACAGTACCATTACTTGTACCGTACTTACCAACACATCCAAGTGTAACATTACAGCCATACCACTACTGCTGTTTTGCTTAAGTTGATCAGTACAGCAGTGAAGGTGATGGTACCATTACTTGTACCCTACTTACCAATACAGTACATCCAAGTGTAACATTACAGCTGTACTACTACTGCTGTTTTGCTTAGGCTGATAATTACAGTAGTGATGGTAACTGTTCTAATGATCAACTCGGATGTACTCGTAGTTATGTTACTTGCATTTGTAAAGGTGTGTTGTTACAACTTTACCATGTTCTTTGGTTGGCACAGCTTTTTTTGTATGAGTTACTGTAATGTTACACCTGTGCCTAAATGTTTAGATTAACCTTACTATGAATATGCAGTAACATTACCATAATAGTCTTCCTTAGTTAGAAATATTTGTTTCAGTTTGCTGCTATGAATGTTTCATGATAAGCGAACAGCATTCATGAATTGTGGTGGGGCATTTTCTGACAGTCATTGTATATGTACAAATAATATAGAAGTGACAGGAAGGAAGTTACACTGAGATGAAAAGGCACTCACATTCTCAGTGGTAGCTGCATCCACCTGCACGCCGGCAGAGTTAAGCAGAAGCCGCACTACATTCTCGTTGCCAGAGTAGGCAGCAAGGTGTAGCGGGGTCATGCCCGACTCGTTACCCAGCTCGCCTACCAGACTGGCCGCGCTTGGGGGGTCCGACTTCACAGTTGCGGGGATGTGGATTAGCAGTTCACGCACAATCTCTACACAAATTGTCACCAAACGTTAATTTTACTAAAAATGACTCTGCACAGATAAATAAATCTCTTAAAATAACGTGTTAGTCTATGCATGGACAAATGTGCAGAAGGCAGGTATACTTTGTATGTAAAAAGCTAGACCTTATGAATAAGTGCCGTAGCCATTCTATCATATTGATCTTCTAAAGAGAAAATAATTGTGGATTTGTTTGTATATCACTGTTGCATAATTTGTATTACAGACAGTTGTATTACAGACATTTCAGATGATTTATTATTGAAAAAAATCCAATCTTATTTTTATCCAATTTTTGCACACTAGGAATGTTTGAGCATGAAAAATACACCCAGTATTAGCATTAAGAACATGGCAGTGCACAAAGTGGGTTTATCACCAATCCAAATTCCATGAGATGTGCATAAAACACGTGTTCGCTGCCACTAAGGACACGACTATTTGGTCGTGAAGAAATGAAATTTTTAGAGTCACTATTCTTGTGTTACACATGTTTATGCAGTTTTTCTACTAACCAGCCTGGCCAAAATACGCAGCCACATGGAGTCCAGTAACCCCTAGTTTCTTGCTGGATATCCTGAGGGACTGTGTCGACCTCATGACCTCTAGCACAGCCCCGTGCCCATTTTGTGCTGCCAGATGTACAGCTGTGAAGCCAGCCTGCAACATACACAACATTCACATTTTAGTAAAAATTTCTTTATTTAACGTATGAAACACAAAAAAAAAATTAATAAATAATATGAAATGTTGGTACCTAAATTTACAAATAGTCTATTCTCGATCATCTAAGCATGGAATATCTGTTTTGCAGCTCATATGTGGCATCTTATTATTATTTTTTTTAAGTTATAAGGTGCCTAGAGCACTCGCCTCCCACCAAGGTGATCCGGGCTCGATTCCCAGCGGGGTGGGTCCCAAGATTTTCGCACTTGGGAATTGCGCTGGACGATGACGCTGGTTGGCGTGCCTTCTCAGGGATCTCCCGTTTTCTCACCTTCATTCCGTCGCTGCTCCGTACATCATGTCACCCCTCACTATACCCGCAGTACGGTAACTTGATGCTTTCTTGAAGCCCTGCTTATAGCTTGGATCTGTTTTCACACCAACTATGTATCCTTCCGTCAAACGTCAACAATAACATTGCCAGGCTGACGGCTGCACTGCAAGCCGACATATATTGTTCATCCGCCGTCACTAACTATGTCACCTTTAAAATATTGATATAAATACCAAATATAAATATACATTTCATTTCATTTCCTGAAAACGAACACATTATATACACATTCCGTTAAACGATTTTCAATATTTTAGCCTCTGCAGTTTTCAATACCTATTCAGAAGAACTATTTCTACGACATTAATGCCAACCTAACCATCTTCCAACTATTATATAACGGACATGTTTAACTCACTTTTAGGCCCGTTATACAATGGCACGGTCGGTAACACATTAAACTGAGGCGGACTGAGTAAAACCTTATGAATCGAATCTTCAATACAACATATGCGTAAACGGATAAGTGCATGGAAGAACATAAGAAGTTGGTCAGCTCCCAACTCTTCTGTGTCCATAGCTATGTGCAGTCAATAGGAGAAAAGCAAAGTTTTACGTAGTCAGCTTCCGTGTTACGTGACTCCGTGCCATTGTAGAACGGACCTTAAAGTAATTGTTATGAACAATTTTCATACTTGCGGATGCGTAACAATAATTAATAAATTGATTTATTTATCTCACCATATTGCTTTTTAATTTCCTTACATAGTTGTATGGTAATAACGGAAGTATTCTTACTAATTTCTTTCAATAGTTACTTTAAAAAATTTTCAGCTTACCATACGGCAGGTATAGCGTTGGATACAAGAGTGAGTGTGGCAGGAGAAGTGAGCCAGTGTGTAATGTAAGAGGACTAGGATACAAATGCTTTGATGTTAGTATGCATAATGACTGTGTTAGACATTACAGATTGAAAGAAGCAAATCATACATTTATTGTACTACTGACACAGTTTGTTGAAATTTATAACATAGGTACATATTTTTCTGTAACAATATTGTGGTTACACATGGTAGGAAGATGCCAAGAACATAATTAGTTGGAGAGCTAGTTGCTGAGAACTTTTAAAGGAACGAAGATGATGAATGATACCTCACCTTGGTTTTATCAGGGCAAAATGGATCAAGCTGTTTAAGGGGAGTGACACAAAGTGTTCGAGGAAAAGGAAGATATGAATGAAGCGTTAACCAGGCTTTAGTAGCAGTAACAAGAGATGAATGTGCCATAAAAGAGTAAACGCGGCAAGGTTCTGTGACGAGGAAATGATGAAGTCTAATGTAGTCACCTTATTCTCGTCGGAGCAGCTGGCACCAGCCCGTACTAGGGCCTTCACGACCTCGGCATGTCCACCCTCTGCAGCCAGCTGGAGGGGTGTCGACTCTGTTATTCTGTTGCGTGCCGAGATGACTCCCTGCCTGTCGAACTTCATCAGTTCCTCGATCACCCTCACAGAGCCCTGCATGGCGGCTATGTGCGCACACGTATTGCCATCCTGTAAAATACATTTTTTCTTGCTTACCTACTTGTGATTGTGCATAGGAAATTATTTTGAAGTTGGTTTAAGACATTGTGTACAAGAAATTAGGTACATTTGGAATTTTTATGAAAAACTATAGAAAAATGATAATCTTAATTACAGTATGTTCCAAATTATGTACTGACCGCACGACCATCAGTTAGTAGTCTCTACCTAGAGGAAGGTTACGACATTGCCGGCACGTCCACGGACACACGCACCTTGGTACAGGCCATGACGAGGGAGGGGTGCCGCTGCAGGAAGAGCTGAGCCACTTCGGCGTAGTTGTTCATGGCGGCCGCGTGAATGGGCTTCTGGCCGTTGTCGTCCGTCGCGTCGATGTCGGCCCCCAGCTCCAGCAGCAGCTTGCACACCTCCAACTGACCGGCGCCCGCCGCCAGGTGCAGGGGCGTCTGTTTCTTCAAGGTCAGCACGTCGATGACCGCGTTGTGGTCCTGGATCAGGAACCTGTCGCCACAGAAAAAAAAACCCTTGTGAGCTAGGGTTTGAAATAACAGCAACACTGTTTTAGGAAATATGATTACTCTACTTCATTTATTTATTTATCTTTTACTTGTGATATAAAATGTTATGGAATAATTTACATTTTACAAAATTTATGAGCGAATAAAATTGTCTCTTACGGTGTTAGTATTCCTTAAACCAGTTAACATAGACGGGAGCAGGACCTAAGTGCGTCTCAGAACTGAGACCCATACGCCTACAAGGACGGGATTTCGTGCAAGGAGGTATCGTTGCAGAAAGAGATTGGATAGTCATGACCGCGATTGGGGCCCCATAGCTCAACCTATAACTAAGACGAGAGAAGGAAAGACCGGCATAAACGCCGTAAAAACTTTCTCCACTCAGTACATTAAAAATAAATTGCGATTTTAGTTAGATGAAGGTCCAAATTTCTTTATTAGTGGAGTTGCGCACCATTCTAGTAAACACGTGGCGGGAAACATTCATTTTTCTTTCTTTAATTTTTGGGAATGGGTGTTGGCTTTAACCAAGGTGCCATGGGTAAGCACATCACCTTGGTGGAGGGTGAGGTTACTAAGGCGCCTCTTTCTACCGTATCCCCAGTAGCAGGGACGTCATTTCATGGTTTTCTTGGGGGGGGGGGGGAAGGAAGGGGCCAGATTTTTTTTCGGTGACAGTGACCTTGTTGCATCTTTTTTATTAATTAAGCATGCATAAATTAGAAACTTTAACAATAAAACTTCAGTTGTATATGCTTACAATAGCATTATTTAAATAACAAAATACAAAAAAATTCATTTATCCTTCTAAATCCAGGGGGGACGTTTGCCCCCCCCCCTGCCTTCCCCTAAATGGTGCCCCTGTTCAGTAGATGTGCCTTTCAGTGACATACAGTAAAACATACAGAGTAGAGTACATACACTAGGTACTGCAAGGAAACGCTAGCCAGCAGTGGCCCTCGCCTCATCAGTTGAGGTCATATCCTTCGCTGCTCTGAATACGCTTTATTACCGGTATTATTATTTAAAACTCGGCACGGACTTGTATCTCATAGCATCATGGTGGGAGGGCGTAAAATCTTGTACCTTGCAATGTAGAGACCAACCTCAATACTGACGATAAATTCAAATATGGCCGCCGATGAGGCATGCAGAGCTTCGGCCGTTAAAATTTTACTCGAAAACTGCTCACAACGCTTTTCAGGTTCACCAATAATATTTAGCGGCAAACTGGTGAAATTTGGTGTTTTTGCAGTCCTATTTAGGGAAAGCAAATCATGGCGCAGTATATTATAATAGGTATAGACTTTTACTGTTAATATTACGTAATGAAATTATAGGGCCCAGTTCTGGATATCTCATAGAGGTGAGTTTTCGGCGAGAAGACTGCATGCCAGCACAGTGACTTGCACCTAGAGGCTCGGGCGCATACGTTGACCCAAGCGGCCACCCTTCACACCTATGGCATATCAAAAGCGTGTTATATTTATAGATTTTGGCCGTTAAAACCAAAATACAAAGAACTTCAGAGACGTACTTGAGAATTTTTTGTATCCTTTGAGCGCAGTAACAATATGGGCGGGACTAGGATAATAATACCGCGTTTAGGCGCGGAACAGTAAATTAGCCCCTAGTATTTTCACATTATTTCTTACGGGACATTAAGCGGTGACTCCATAATTTCATCTAAGTAAAATATACCGTAATGGCAAACGAAAGTTTCTATGTTTCGTCTATATGAATCAGATTGGTATGTTTACACACACGGTGGTCTGAAAAATCAGTTTTTAGCCATGTTGATGGATCCTAAAACACATTTGTAATAGCAGGTGTATCGTACCTTTGAAAACACAGAAACATAACATGGAGTGTCTGTATGAATAGATGAAAATATTGGCAGTAAGTTGAGCGATTTCGCTGTCCATGCACCATTAGTTAAATGAAACTGTTAGTTTCATATGTTAAGCATCTTACAATTAGTGAATGTTCAACAGTAAATGCCACGTTCAGAAAAGCCAACAACTCGAAAAAAATTGAACACAAAACTTGTCATATGGAAATAGAGTGAAATTATTAAAATTAAAATAATATTTTCTCTGGTATTTGAAATTGTTTCCATATTTAGTTGCTGTTTAGTAGTGAAAATGTAACGCTCAGTCTTAGTTAACGTCCCTATATTTCGCAATAGAAATATGTTAACAATGCAAACAAAATGTTTCTAAATCTGCATACTCGACGGGTTCGATAGATATCGAGGATTTATCTAACACACATTCAAGGTCTTTTCACCACCTAAGAGAGTAAATTTCGAAAAACCCTTGAATCACGTTTTAGAATACTTTATTAGTATCTCGTGGACGTAAAAAACACAACATTAGCCCGCTGGGTTCAAGATATATCGACGATTAATTGAAAACGCTTTTCACCACTTTTCACCCCTTTTCACGTCCTTAGGTAGCGAATTTCGAAAATTCCTTAAATTACTTTTTAGGTATTTGAGTAAGCATCAATCCTAAACATAGAAATCACGTCGCTATATAAAAAGCTATGGGATCGATATATATCGAATGTGAGTCGAAAACTCATATTAC
>PNEQ01070454.1:0-20427 GCA_003012365.1 Medauroidea extradentata
CCCCACACCCCCAATTTTTTTACGGTTTGAAACACCTGTGGTTTGAAAAATTGACTCATCTGTAAACAATATGTTTATTTACTAGCTGGTACAATCCCCGCTCGCATAATGCCAGCCGATTGGCCATGTCCACCTCCGAAACCATTTGGTGCACCTGCCCATGGTACGAGTGTATGGTCCGCCCCGGGCCCCTTGAGACTCCGGGCCCCTGAGCATTGCACCCCCTTGCCCCCCCAACCCCCTCTTGGCGGGCCTGCTTGCAGTAGAGGCGATACCGCACCAGATGAGACGGTCAACATCGCACTTGGCGCCGTGCCTTATTCACACAAACGCATATCGGCAACTGTGCACTGCCATTCTTAATTTACGGCATTCTCCCCGCTACAATCATTCCTGAAAGTGTATCAACATGTTTGCCATGTCGTGCTCTAAATATTAGTATACTATATCTTCCTACACTGTTAGAAAAAAAAACGGTATTTTTATATCACCTGAAATTTGCTGGGAGGAAAGAAATAACACAATCATTCTTATATTCCAACTTTAATGTCGGCGAATACAGAAATGATTCATTATCTAGCAATGTGCAAAGGTGTAGTAGACTAACAATTACAGTATGAAATATCAAAAATATGTATACGCCTCCAGGAATGCTTGCAACGGGAAAAAACTGCAAATTTAAGATGTACCTGCATCATTACCTTCAATGCACTTTTTGACAGCTGTAAAATGTTCATTTCCATAACTAAAGCAATAGATTATTTTACTACAAAGACTAGTTTATTCAACGACCGAATGAAGGCGAAACAAAGTTAACAGAAGATAAAACACTTGAAACCATATTTAGATGAGCAGTGGACCACAATAACTGTCATAAAAGTCAACTCGTTTCTGGGATAGACACTGCAAAAATTATTTATACATTTAGCGTACTGACTTAATAGTAGCGTTGAGAAAGTAGGTACGGTAAAACTGTTTCTCATAGATTGATGATATAGCCATGGGCGTAATTTGAGCATTTTGATTGGGATGGCAAGGATTACCAGATAAAAAAAAGATTTAAAAAAAAAAAGGGGGGTGGGGCGGAAATCGAACGGCTTTTATCAAAATTACGTATACACTTTTGTATTGATTATTTTATATCATTAACTAAATTAAAAGACAGTGTAATGGAAAATGCACAAGTAAAATTGTATTCCTAAGCTAAGAAAGATAATTTTATGTTTTCTGTCAACAAAATTTTGGGGTGGCAACTGCCACCCCTTGCCACCCCTGAATTACGCCAAGGGATATAGCGTTCCCAATCATTTTTATTAAACAGTCACGTGTATACTGGTGTCGTCAGACTTGTATATTAACAACGCTGATCATCTGCTGTGCTCTACAGTATTTACAAGCTGAAGCATGGTAAGTGTCACATATAGTGTGAGAGTTAAAAACTTCCCACACTGTTTAGAAACTTTTTTTAAGTATATGATGGTCGCGGTTAGCGCAGTGGCTAGAGTTTTCATCTCCCAAAAAGGTGATCCGGTTTCGACCCCGATTTTTTTTTGCACGTGGGTTACGTGGCGGACGTTGTCATTGACCTGTGGGTTTAATCGGGGTACTCCACTTTCCCTCCTCCTTCTCGTTCCTTCGCATCAACATTATAGGGCTTCATTTCGTGTCATTGTCATACGGGTTTGGCAGATGCCCACAGGCGCCCAGTTCAGATGTCTGTTACCGAGCGAGGTGGCGCCACGGAAAAACTCTGCAAGGCTTTTGATTCCGTGAACCGTTAAATATTACTTGTAAAACTAGAATCCTTCTTTAACATTTTAGGAACCACTTCGAAGTGGATGAGTAGCTATCTGCATGATAGGAAACAATGCGTGTTATGATAACCGCACACCACACTGGCTAAAAATTACAATAATATGTTTCACATGGCTCCAACTTCGCCAATTACTTATTTTGCCAGTGTTTGAAAAAATTGCCAGTATCATTTCCATACTGACGAATTAAATATTTATTTTCTAAATCTGAAGTTAGTAGGCCTAATGGTTTTGAGCAAATAAACAAAAATCTTCCGTGAATTCAATTACGGTCTGATATGGATGGCATATTGGTAAAAAAATCTCAACCAATAAACATATATTTCCAGTTGTCATAAACAACCACTCAGGCGTATAAAAAGGACTTCAATTAACATATGTTTAACTCAGCAGTAAGCCAATACTTATCGCTAACTTCATTAAGAAGCTTATGTGTAACAAATCATATGCACGATTTCACTAACTTAAAAAAAGTAAAAATTTCAAACCACAGGATTGAATTAAACTTTTAGCTGGAAAGCTTACTGTGCCTGCGTTTATACAGTTTACACTGATTTGTTTGATTATTTAATTGCTTTGTTACAAAGGAACCCAAAATTCTTAAATTCTACGTATGTAGTTTGAATCTTAAACATAAAGACTAAATATCAAAACACAGAGACAAACTTGAATGCCTCGATTTAAAGAAACGCAACATCAATCCCAGTCAGCTCAACCGACAGTTTTCAAGGGTGCATGATTCCCTTACGGGATAGGGAAATGTCGCGAATTAACTTACCTGCACGCTAGAATCCATTGTACAATGCATACTCAAGCCTCGTCTATTCGTTCATTGCCTGCTGTTCTACTGAGTATCAACTAGTAGACGAATGGTCGAGGCTTGAGTATGCATAGGATAGTTGGTTCTAAAATACAGGACATTTAATTCGCGACATTTTCCTGTCCCTACCTATGATGTAAGATACTTGGATTTTATACTATTAGAGGCCTGAGAAATTCGCGTTTTCTTTTGGGCACAAGCTAAAATTCAAACACCAATATCTTCATGTTACTCTCTCGATTGGCCCTTAACGTTTTGGACATCTCCTGGACGGCGCTCAGCCAATAATAAAGAAGCAACTACGAGGAATATTTCCAACCTTCTACGGGTATAGACGGGAAGAATTCGCGGGTTCACTGACATGAAGGCTAGCCTTCAAGAATATCCGTGTATTCAAGCATACAACAGTTGTTCGTTGGCTGCTCGCTGTCACAGTGAAATGGGCCCGCAATTAGCTGCATGTATATTATTGGCTCATCAACTTCAAGGCGGTGTTATACTCTATCCATTCTAAGGTTGCAGCTAATCCAGCCAAGTGAATGTCAATAAAATTTTTCGCACAGCGTAAATTTCATTTGAAATATTGAAAAATGCAAGGTAACTATGCTACGACACAATCAAAATATGAGGAATCAAGGTATAATTCAATTGCTTTGATTTATTTCATTAGCAATCTTTATTTCTGCTGCAACCTTAGAGTGGACAGAGTATAAATAAGTCTACGGCCAGTTGCCAAAGTAGCACGAACTTACAGTTGCTGGAATTCTAGCTCGAGCCTGAAAGAAGACGCGAGTTTTTCAGGACCCTACCTGTAAGCGGTTGGAAAAAAAAAATATATCCCTCTGGCCGAAGCGTGTGGTAGCTCAGTTAGCAGTCAATAATTAGGGACAGGAAGTTTTCACGAAAGGATTTTTGTCCCACTTTGTTTCAGAGCCTTACGTGCACGTGGTCAGTGATTGGATGTTTTAACTCCCACGTGTATTTAGGTTCTATCCGCGAATCACAGGCGTGTGGTGTCGCAGTTAACCTTCCTCTGATTGGCTCAGTCAAATGAACGACGTCTCTGCACTAATACAGACAGCCACTAACCACGAAGTAGAACTGCATATGTGCACGTATGGCATTGAAACAATATGGCGCAAAAAACTTTTCTCGAAAACTTCCGGTCCCAGCCAATGAGCTAGTGATGTTTGTTTGAGCACACATATATTATTGGAAGCTAGCCTACATGCCAGTGGCCCCGCGAATATTTCAGGCCTCTGTAGGCGCTTACGAACATTCATTCCGTATTAGTCACATGACTAGGTTTTGACAATCAACAGGATTTGATAACCAGTACAATGTAACTTCAAGGTTTTAAAATGACGGGAATCCAAAAAAAAAAAAAAAAAGTCTACATATTACCCACATGGAAAAAATATGCTAAATGCTACACCCACAGTGCATTCTTTACAAATATTATGTTTACATTGAAATATACGCCTCGTATTAGTTTAAGTAATTGATCGAGAGGCTATCAGTTGAAATTTCGAATACGGATTTACTTACCTGAGGTAGTATTCCATTCACAAAAAAACTTGCAATTTTGGCTGGCCTATCCTACCCTTGTGGATTTTCATGAGCGCCTCGTGTACCATGTAGGGACGTCACATGAATGATCTCCTCTACAAATGGCGAATAGTGAACAAGCTCTTAAAGTAAGAACCCATTTTTATCACAAATTTTTTTTCTCCGTTTTGGGAGTAACACCACTTCTCAATTTTCGATATTTTTTATTGAAATTCTGTATTATTTTATATTTTATGTACATACATGCAGACATACAATATAGGATAACTCTGCCGTGTAACCGCGTGCGTACAAAATTTCGCAAAGACGAAGGCGCACGACGCAATACAGGATGTTGCAAAATAGATTCCAATATTTTGAGGAAAAATCCTTACATCTAGAGGAACAAAAACTTGAACATGGATCCGAAAATGCTTCGTTTTTGCTCCACGATTCACAGTATAGTCTGTCTCATGTAACTTTTCCATATTTTGTCATTTCTTTTCTGATAAATGTATCTGGCAGTTCCTTTTTATAGCTTTAAACATACGTGGCTTCCTGGAAAAGTACTGTCTACACAATCCTGCACACACACTTCTCAGTAGTGAGCTGTCAAGATATGGAATATTTACATGAGTGAGTGAGCGTGAGCGAAAGAATTTGGTCAGCGCTTAACATCGAGGTCTTTAGCGCTGGTGACGGGTGACATGACGAGATGATGGAGCAGCGTCTGAATGAAAGGGCGGAGGAAACGGGAGATCCCCGAGAAAATCCGCCGACCGACCCCGCCGGGAATCGAACCCGAATCGCCCTAATGGGAGGCGAATGGTCTGACCACTTGGCCACCGTGACCCCTACTTACATGATACAGGATGTACAGTGCATGGTGCGAGAACAGGATCATGTTATTGTGGAATTCTACATCGTACAATTAAATACGTACACTCTAAAAAAAATGTTTGAAAATATGCCACACGTGCGTAGGCCTACAGGAGCGTTAAGAAAGTATGTATAGCATAATTGTTTTCCAGACATCCATGGCAGCACTCCTAAACTTTCTTATAAAACAGTCAAATGTATACCGAAGTTACCAGACTTGTATTGTAATAATTGTAAAAGTTTGCATATTTACTAGGTTAAAGTATGGTAACTGTCCCACACTGCGGTTAGGTTAATTACGTCCTCAACATTTTTTGAAGTTTTTTTTACAGTGTATCGTCTGGTATGTAGCTGCCAATAATAGCTACGATGACATTCTATAATAAAATTATCCAGCCGTACGCTATGCACTATATGCCTACGTCATGTACTGTGAAACGTAGTGAAGAAAATGTGCATTTTTGGACTCATATTCACACAATTTTTTTTTTTGTTTTGTGAGGATCTTTCCTCCAATACATTGACATGCAATTCTCCACCATCTTGTATTTAATGTGTGTCTCGCGCCTGCGTCCTATGAACCAGTACTACACGTATGATTGCACTGCGTTGTTATGCAAATGTTGTAGGCTGCAATTATTAAACAACCAAATTACTTTTCTTGATTATATTGTATATGACTTTTGTACCACAATCGGTTCAAAGTAACTATGTCTGGAGTTTAGGTTCTGGTTTTGCAAACAGCTTATGTAAGTAATATTTTTATTTAAAATATAATAATAATGCCTGCTATTATTTGCCTGTACGTAATATACCACATGTCTGTAATGTTAACTGTATAATCCACAGTGACAGGTTACGCACATGGATACTGTTAATTATGGCCAGGAGAAGTTACGAATTAAACACGTGACGGAATTAAACACAAAAAATAAAATGAAGACACTAGGGAGATTCAAAAGTGTATATTGCATAGCTCGAGAGACTATTTCCTTTTGTACGACTGCTTGCTTGCGCTTCGGAGAAAGTAATAAAACGTAGGGCGTGGCAGAGCCTGCTATTACCGTGGCGAACATCAAAGGAACATAAAACTTACTGGCCGTAGATTTCCTGGCGTGTACTCTTCCTCTGCGAGATAGAACGAGGTAGAAATATTATTCCCGCGCAGTCTGTTCACCTACATTTCTCAACCTAGATAAAAGATACAAAACGTTGTGCTCAGTAAAAAAAATACACTAACGCGAGTCAGTAAATAAATAAAACGCATCCGTGTGTACTGGCAATTAAATTCGGGTTGGCATAAAAAAAGAAAGAGAACATTCGTAAGTTTAAAAAAAAATACGTGTAAAAACTGAGGTCTAGACATATAGGCACTAAAAATTCGTAATTTTAAAATTGTACCAAACACTGGCCTACTTTTACACATTACATTAATAGCTATTTCCCACGAACAAAATATTTTTCGGTTCCATACACAGGACAATGGATTCTAACATCCAGGACACTGAAGTCGCGAAATATTCCTTCCCATGCCTGTAAGACATAAAAAGTATCAATTATTTTATTGCGTATGAAATCAGAAAACTTTTTCTCATGTTAGGCTTGCACCACTCAGCTTTATAAATTTCTGATAGTAACAGTACAACAGTTTTTTTTTTAACTCAGTAGCTATTTCTGAGCATTTATCGAAAAGGAAGTGTACAGTCAGGACTGAAAGCGGTAGATGTAGGATAGTCAAAAACTCTTGAAAACTTACCGTCAGCAAACATTCTGTGTAACATTTAATTTCACTGCCAACGAATAAGTCAACAGTTAATGAACTAAGTGTCAAAAATTTCATTCATTTAGCTCATATATAGTAACTAGGTTAGTTCACGCGAAACAACAATAAAAAACCGAATGTTTATAATCCAGATCGGTGGTACACAAATAAAACACTGATGTAGCTACAAACAAATATTGCCACCTTTATTTTTTACTTGAAAAGGTTTGTACTAGAGAATGATAATATTTTAAGAAAACCTTTACCAATGTTAAGGCTCCCGCCTACTGGCCGTGTGTTTGCGTGAGGAGTGAGGCACGGCCGGCACCAAGGGCGATGTTGACCGGCTCATCTGGTGCGGTATCGCCTCTACTGCAAGACGTGCAAACGGCGTGAAGTGGTATCGTAGATCACTCGCCTGTCAGTGGCGACCCCATCTTTTCATTGGTGGAAAGTTTTCAGCAAAGTTCGTTGTATGTTTCTAGAGTAGTTTCACACGAATCCAGTGAGCATTATTTTCAGATATAACAGATTGAAAAAGCTGTTCTTAGACATCTTGAGTGGCGCCAAAATGATTTTTCTAATCCATTTAATGCTTTCAAACAACATTTCCGTCATTGTTTGAGGTGTATTTTATTTTCGTACACAGTTGAAACATGTTGAATAGTTTCGTAAAAACGTATGCTATTTACGAACACACTGCAACGTATTTTAAGCACGTGGTAGGTGGCGCCCTTAATTTTATTTGTCGATTTTCTGCAATAACTTCTGTTTTAAAATATTTTTGGTACATGTGGCAATGTTGAGGCATAGAAAATATTTGTGATGCATTTTGGAGATCATAATAGTGTTATATATGCATCTTATATTGGATTTTTAATAATTTTTAAAAGTTAACATATGTAATGATTATGCGTGCCAAATTAATGAAAGATTCCATCATTACTTATGACAAGCAGATTAACAAGAATATTAAACATGTATTTTATAAGAGAAAATATTGATACTACAATTTTAATAAATGTTATATGGCTCTAAAATTGAAAATACAAGAACATTATCTAGCACTCACCCTTGCGTACTTTGATGCGTAATTAAGCCATTATTTCAGCACGAAAGAAGCACTCAATGTTTAATTTCAACACGACTTTAAACCATTATACCATCATACATAACAAAAGCTTGACCTGTTTACGAACTTACGGCCAACGCAACGAAATAAGACGTGTAGAAAATGTCTGTCGAAGTCAACTCACAAAATACATAAGATTTGTTCATGTTTTGTGATGGTCCCTAGAGGCTAGATGAAGAATGCGGGACAGAAAAGAAAGAGGGTGGTAGGGGAAAGGGGTAACTTGAATAGATAGAACTGAGAGAAGCAAAGATTGACGAGCGAAGAAGCACTTTGATTTAAGTGAAAGCTCTTCCGCGAAAATTGATCTAAATGGCACCGCTCTATAGGGTATAAAACCAGTACTTTAAAATGCACGGTACCGTCCACAGATATCGCTCGATAAAACGATAAGCACAGCCATCACGGGACTCTCAATTTGCTCGCGCTTTCCAAGAGTAATGTGAGCACACCTCCTCTAAGTACATACATAAATAAACTGTAAAACTTTCAACGGTCCTTTCACACGATCAAATATTTACCGAATTCAATTTCTTGATTTTGATTTACTGAATAACACAAATATTTAAGAAATTTGATTCAATAAATACTAAAGATACCAAACTAAATAAATATTTCGGACATACGCCATTGCAGCAAATGGTGTGTCACAGAAAACCAGAGAATACAAACAGACAAGTAAACCAACAAAAGTACTTGGTTTGCAACTGACAAAAGTAAACATATACGATTCCACAAGGAACTATATCAGTGATTTACAAGAAAATTAATGAACTCAAGCGAGAACCCATTTTATTTATTTCCCTTTAAATCTCTGACAGAATTCCTTGTGGAATTGTATATGTTTACCTTTGTTTGCCAGTTGCAAACAAAGTCCTTTTGTTTGTTTACTTGTCTATTTGTGTGTATTCTCTGGTTTTCTATGACACACCATTTGCTGGAATGGCGTATGTCCAAAATACTTCTTTAGTTTGTAACTGGCCCCCATTGCATGAATAATTTAAAAAAAAAAATAACATTGAAAATCCAACTTGATAAGATATCATATAATTTTTAAACAAAAATGATACCGAAAATTAATACTGTAGCTTTATTTTACAATTATCTACTAACCATGCACAACACAAAAAAGATTAGGTCAAGCTAATACAAAATTTCTCTTTTTTTTTTGTGTAAAATAATTAAAATAAATAATGGACGTATTTGTTTTTAATGTACTTTAATTCGCGTATAGAACACAATTAGTATGTCATTCGAATTAATATTGTCATAAAAAACTTTTTTCTGTTCATAAGTATTTCAGTTCAAGAACATTTTGAACACGTTCGAAACTAAAATCTTTGACGAAATTCTAGGCATTCAATAAAATGAAAGACAAAATCGCCACGGTAATGACGTCAACATGGCGTCACATTTTATTCAAGAAATCGAATTCAATAAATCTGACAGGAAATGAAGCAAAATTTTACTGTGTGAAAGTGCCGTAAGGCGACCGCCTACCCCACGCTTCAAATGCGTTGCAGTGTGTTCGCAAACAGGTTTTTTTCTACGAAAATATTCCACGTGTGCCCATTGTGCCAATGTACGAAAAAAAAAAAAAACTTCAGACAAGGTCGGAACCTCATTGTTAAGACGCCACGCTCATTAAAAACACTGTTTCTAAGCCCTCCAGCATGGCTAAAAACGGCCTTTTCAGACTTCCGTACTTCAAAATGTACTAACCGGATGAATGTGAAACTCAGATTGCGACCTGCACTGAACTTAGTTGCAGACTTTCCACCAATAAAATTATATGGCCACCGCTTAATGTCCCATAGTAAAAACCGTTCGGCGGGAATCTTGCACGCTAGTTTAACGCTTGGCTCGTTGAGGCGACGCGGCATTTGATGCGCGCCTCAAGGTCGACCTCACAGCCCCGTCGCTTTCGAGCCTCTCATCGTTTCTATGCGCAAGGCAACTGACGTATTCTCGAGCGTAAACTGAGTCTGCATTACAAAACTCAAACCGAACGAGGTGGCGCAACGGTAACACGTTAGAGTCGCATTCGGGAGGACCCGGGTTCGAGCCCCTACTTCGGCCATCCTGATTTCGGATTTCCGTTGTTCCCGAAATCGCTCCAGGCGAATGCTGGGATGGTTTCTTAACAAATGTCATGGTCGACTCCTCTCCCAGCTCCTGTCATTGTACCAAGTTATGTCACCGTCTATAACGACCTCGCTGTCGACGAGATGTAGCCCACTTACCTCATCTTACAAAACTCGTGTGTATTTGTTTGCATGCGTGCTTGTATGCACGTGTATTTTGGTATTTGTACATTACGTATGCATGCTAGTATTTGTGAAGCCCATACATTTATGTATTTGTGTAGTAATGTTTTCAGTTACCGTGTATGACAGTTAAAAATGTCTTTCGTTAGCCATGACGAAGATCTTCAGGGTAAGTTATGTGGACTTTACGTCTCGTCGACAACGAAGTCGAGAGAGTTACACACAACAAGGACAACGAGAGAAGTCGGTAATGGCCTTTGTTAAGGAACCTGGAATGATTTAGGGAAACCATGAGAAATCAAACTCAGGATCGGCGGAGCCGGGTTTCGAACCCGGGTCATCCCAAATGCAAAGATTGGCGGAGCCGGGTTTCGGTCATCCCAAATGCAAATTCAACGTGTTACCGTACTGCCATCTCGTTTGAAGGGTTTTCATAATGTCTTTCACAACAACAAGCCGTAAGTTCTCATTACTACTCGGCCCACCGCTATTGATACAAAATTTTACAATGGACAAGAGTCAAGCGCATGGACTTGAG
This sequence comes from Medauroidea extradentata, assembly GCA_003012365.1. NCBI lineage: Eukaryota > Metazoa > Arthropoda > Insecta > Phasmatodea > Phasmatidae > Medauroidea > Medauroidea extradentata. The sequence goes on from PNEQ01070454.1 coordinate 10,761, forward strand.
AACACGTACAAAATAAACATGAATGAAACCGTGGCGAAAAATTTGAGGAGGTGGTATCAGAATACCGAAATAACAGATCCGCCCGCTGAAATATCGACCACGTTTCTCAAAAAAGAAAACAAATGAAGAACTAGAACATTGGTCGTTTCACAGTCTCACATGGCTGCAGGTATTTCAACAGCTATTCACTATCAACTTTATTTTACCCGTTGGCTCAAAGCACTTGAGTGAACGGAAAAGAACAGCAGTTATTTAGCCAAACAAGACCAAAAATTTTTACGAAATTTAAGCTGTTGTAGAATGATAACACGAAAGTGAAAGCAACTGAAATCTATTACGTCGGCCAGTGACTGACGAAGAGTTCCGCAATTCATACCTATCCTTACTGTGCACTTGTTCGGCGTTTCATAGTTATGCAAAGTTATCCCCATACATTACTCCTTTGAAATATACCTAAGCCTCTCCACTGCTCCGCATAGATAATATTTTCAAAATGAGACACCACAAATGTTATAAACGTAACAAAAAAAAAGTGGTAGCGATTTTTTGTGTGGATTGGCTGGTAAACACGACTTCGTTCGTGGGGTTAAAAATTTAACGCGATAGTATTACTGAAACAAAAGAAAAGTGCTAAATAGTGCAAAATTATGTTAAGGGTCACTAACGACCGTTTTTAAAAACATTTTAAAAATAAAACTGCTTTACTTAATTTGTTAATTACCTTGTCTTGCCCTCCTACCCCGAAACAAATTTTTTTTGCAAAAACCTTGGAGGGGGCACGTACAACTCAGCAAAGCTTTTTTGGGTACCCCGTTCCAGCCCTCAAACCCGTTTTGCCCCTCTCTGCCGAATTTTTTTACAGGAACCTTTGAGATCCTTTTTCTAAACTACTACTGATTCTTTAGCAGTTACCAGTAATTACTGTGATGTACCTAACAATACTATATTCAAGATTCTACGTTTATAACTTCGAAAATGACTAACTTCACATACAAATTTTCGCCCAACCCGCTTAGGGGATATTTGTCCAAAAACGCCGATATTGACTTTTATTATTCCAAAGATGACAAACTTCCATACATTATTTCATCCCTTATTTATCACTTTTAGGGAACGAACTTTCAAAAACCCTTTTTTAGCGCTCACTTACGTTAGCACGGAACTCCTGCGCAAAATGCCATGCTTCTAAACCCACTGTTTTAAACTGTGCGTTGTTCGTCAGTCAGTGTTAGAGTTTTATTAAGAAGGTAAGGAAATAGTTAATTCTCTTCACCCATGAAGATCAGGATCACAAACCCGGTAAGGCCGCTCCTGACTTTCAAATGTGAGAAACGTGTCGGACGTTGCCGTTTGCAGGCGAATTTTAATCGGAGTGTTCCTGCTTCCCCCATCACTGGATCCTACCCTCCATACTTGCTTCATAATCTCTCCACTACATTGTTTTGATTTTATTAGCCTATAAACCTGGGACCGTACAAATTCCAATCAGCGGTACTTCAACAAAAAATTGTGACGCTTAGTTTACAAATCATTCCCCAACGCGGAAAAGTTATTTCTATTTTTAATTTTGATTCCGCTGAAAATAATGAGATTACAGTCCATTAGCTAATAACGTTATCAATTAATAAAAACAAACCAAGCTTATTTGTAAAAGCTAATCAAATGTGCAAAAAATTAACCATCGTTCACAATATAATCACCTACGTTCGGAGTTAAAGGGAGAATTCATAAGCCGCGATACTGGGAAACAGACAATGTCCGGCTGGAGGGAGAGGGGAAGGGTAAAAAAGGCGCTGGAGGTACAGAATGTTACGAGGCCGGCCGTGGTTAGGAAAATAAAAAACTATTTTTATTTAATCGAGATTGTAAACCTATGTCAGTACAAAATCGATGTTTTCCCTTATATAAGTAAATAAATAATTGTACCGAACTTATTATGAAATGGAAATAAGGTTATACGTAGAAAATATTCAGACCCGGAGATGAGGTGTGAATATGAAATAGAAAGTTAGCTGGACAGAAAGTGAGTGAGAGAGAGATTTTGGTCAGCTCTTAACATAGAGGTCTTTAGCGCTGGTGATGGGGTGACACGACGTGAGCATGGAGCAACAACCCCGGAATGAAGAGTCGGGGGGAAACTGGAGAACCCCGAGAAAACCCGTCGGCCAACGGCATCGTCCGGCACGATTCCCACATGCGAAAATCCTGGGACCGACCCCGCTGGGAATCGAACCCGGATCGATCGCCTTGGTGGGAGGCGAATGGTCTGACCTCTCGGCCACCGCAGAACTAGACAGAAGGTGGCAGCGTAAGTATCGCCCCCGATAAGTCAAACCATGGTAGTGCTGGAAATACATAAAATTGTGTTGCTTAAACTCTTTAATAGCAACATAATCTTTTGTCGCCCTTAGCTTACATTAAACCACAATTTACAGCAACAAAGTTCATTTTGTGAAAACGGTAACAAGCTAGACACGTATTCGGGAGGACATGGGTTCGATCTCCGGCTCCGGCTATCCCGATTTCGATTTCCAGGCGAAAGCTGAAATAGTTTCTTAACAAAGGCCATTGCCGTCTCCTCTCCTAGCTCCTGTCATTGCATCAAGTTGTGTGTCGTCGTCTCTATTTAGTGCGAGACAGATGTGCGCCACATTCACACGTTGACCGAAAACGATATTACTAAACAATTTGCGTGTTGTATGCGCGCCGCAAACTCTCTCGAAGATGCGAGTGGACTGGACCTATCCTATCCGACTGACAACCGCAAACTGCTCTCCAGGTAAACAAGATGCCCGATTGACAAACTTGATATTTTCCTTGAAAATACGTTACTTTAAAATGCAATAACGTAGTTTATAATTTTTATCGTTTTGTGGAAATACAGTGTACATTCCAAAAAAAAAATGGTACAATTTTACAAGGATTTTCATTGTAATATTACAAATCTATGTAAGAGCACACAGATCTTTATAAAATCATTCGTTTATAAGTTACAAAGTTAAAGTTTGTAATACTGCGAAGAAAATCCGTGTATATACCGAGAGTACCTTCGCTACAAAAAAAGTTATGTAAAATTGACAAGGCATTTCTTTGTACTTTCATAACATTTTGTAAAAGTATAAAATAATTTCTTGTAAAATTGTTTGTTTATTATGTTACGAGGTTATTCTTTGTAAAAAAAAAAATAGGATAAATTTTTACTCAGCAAAATTATAGGTTCGCCGGAAATTACATAGTTATATAAAAATAAACATAATCTGGAAAGCATTTTCCTGGAATAAAGTAGATTTCCATATTGATTACATGCTTCAAAATATTAATAAATGTCTACAAATAACACAATTCAATAGCGTGTAAGTTATGTTGGTATATGATAAGATATGTAGTATCAAAGCGCGGGGATCGAATCTGAGTTCCTCAACGAATTATTATTTTTTTTTTTTCAAAATAATTTCATGTAAAATGTATGTATTCAAAAAATATTTACTTACTAAGTTTAGTGTCAAAGTTGGTTTTTAAAATTTAGGTTTCTTCCTTTTTACGAATACAAAAATGCAAGTCTATACTCCGTAATTTTACGTACACTTAGTACTTTTTTTTGCAAGGACAACCATTGTAGTTTTACAAGAAATTTCTTTGGTATCTGGCTTTCCAAATATTTACCTTGTGAAAGTACGTATAAAAAGGTTTACAGTGTAACAATTACTTCCGATGTTTCGTAAGAAGACTGTGTTTGAGTTTTAACATTGGTAAAGCACTCCTGGTGAAGTATTTACACGAATATCCGTCATTTTGTCGGACTTGCAAACGCTGTGAATTAGTACGACAAGCCAAATTCGTCCATGAAAGCACAGTATGTTCCCAGGAGTTGTTTACGAGAGCGCGGACTCTATCTATATCTTACCCGCGAATAATTTGTGGGCTTGTTACGAGACTGTTTGTGAATATCAGCTATAGTGTACAAAAAATTTTTAAGTGTGTAGATAAAAGGATGTGTTGCATCCTCACATCTCTCATGGTCCTACAGTATTCTAGTTTCCATTTTGCCGATAACATTAGTCTTGTAAGTATCTGGCCAATAGAAATACTTTCCACCTATAAGCTTATTTCAACTCGAGCTGTTAAAAAAAATTCATCAAAGTAAAGGTCTACTCGCTTCCAAAAATTCAAACCCAGCAACTGCGCACATGCGTTCGATAACAACAGCAAACATGGCCAAAAACATCCTTTTCGCACAGCCACATTACAAAATCTACTGCTCAGACCGATAAGGTACCTACAATGTACTTTAGTAAAGACTTTCTAGCAATAAAATAAAACGGTCACCGTTTATAATTCCATAGTTCCAGCGATTCGAGGGAAACACTGTGGCCAGTTTAGCGTCTCGCGCATAGAGGCGACGGGACACGAGATGCTCGCGTCAAGAGTGGCTCTTACTGCTTCTTCTTTTTAAGATCTTGTTGATGTAATCATTGTTATGTGACAAATAAACAAAGTTCAAGGTGTATAGGTTTAATTGTATTCGAAAGTGAAACTACGAGATCCTCAATAAAAGCTGGCTTACGTGGCGTAGTCGGTTAGGCGCACGTCTACGGTACGAGAGGCCCTGGGTTCGAATCCTGGAACGAAAAATAGATGTTTTGTTGCCTGTTCATCACACTTCACCTTCATTGGTTCTTTAAGGGCTGTAAAACCCTCTCACCTCACCTCACCATCAGTATAAAAATATACAGATTTTGGAATATCTGTGGAAAGTGTTCAATTTACCGCATGCTTATATAATTAATAGTCACAATTGTAGAAGTACAGGTCTGGACACTCGCCTATCTACCAACGTATTTTCCTTTAACCCCTAGTTGTTTGACTGTAGTTTACCAAGTTACCAAGAGTGTTGTGCGTCTTTGGCACGGTTGGGCTCAAACTCCACCCACTTGTTTCATAAATTGATAAGAAATACGTTTTGATAAATTGTTTATCTTTATTATGTAAGCACTGGAAAAAGTAGGAGGGAAGTGGGCGGAATTTGAGCTCGACCGCCCTGATTGCAGCGCCAAAGACACATAACATTCTCGGTAACTTGGTGAACTGCAGCGAAACAACAAGGGGTCAAGTTTCCAGGCGAGTGTCCAGACCAATTCTTCTACGGCCGTGGTCTAAGACAAAAACGTTATGAAAGAACTAGACTTACGCTTCTATTTTGTTACATGACCAAATTGAACGCTGACATAGTGCAGGCCAAGATAGGGAATTGTGCACTTTAGCAGGGGCGGGAGTAACGAAACTACAAAACTTTCATGAGTAGTGTACGTACTGTGTACAGTATCAGATTTGCTGCAGGCCTACTTAGAAATTTTTTTTTACCAGGTAAATATTTTGCAAATACATTCGCCGTATTCTGAAAAGTTTACTGTTAGTTGTAAGATTCTAAGTAGACTTTTTCCCCCTTTGTATGTTCCGCAGATTACGACGTTTAGATTTCAAACGTATAGACTTATGGCCAGGAGTGGATCCAGAAAATGTGGGGAGGTCACAGGTTCCTCTCCCCCCCCCCTCCACCAACCAAAACTCGGGTCTCAGAAATGTCAAGAAATAATGAGATAAGGAAAGGATGTATAATTTCCCCACTACAAACGACGATGTTTTCCACACGTTCTGAATTCGTATTCTTCAACTTCTTGCAGTTTTCGATATGACATTATTTCTTTACCTATAATTTTACTCTTCTGTCACTAATGGCTCTCCCCAAGAGTTGTCCCTGGATCCGCCCTTGTTCGTGGCGGAACATATAAATTCAAAATATTTTCCCGTCGTTCCGTTTCCCTTCGAGAAACTGCTGCACTGCAGCTCTGTAAAATTTATGTCGGCACTTTTGCTCTTCTCCGGAGTGTGTTGCGAAGTAAGGATCATGCGGAAGCAGGCGAGGGGTGGTTGGACGAGAAAAAGGGTGGAGGGACACAATGTTAAGAGCCCTATACAACGTGATAGATTACATGTTTGAGGTACGGTACGGAGACAGGCAGGCGATAAGAGACAAACTGGCTCGTGCGCCAACAATCGTATCGACTTTATGCGCTGGGCGTGAAAACGGCGTGCAATTTTTGGTCGTCGACTTTTTTCTACGGGACATTTAAGGCCTCGCACTTTAGTTTTGCAGTGGTTTCGAAAATATTTTTTTAAAACCCAAATTAATACGTACCTATATAATAAATTCCGTTTTCAAGTTTTAACACTTATTATCATCGTTTGTGTTTGAATTTTCCTGTTGCAATACACCAAATGGATTTTAAGATTTTTGCCCCTGAATTATCATATATTTTATTTTCAAAATACGCCAAAACGAAGCAAAATATTTTTTTCCGGCAAACGGTACATTATTTTATGATTCTGGTTGGTAATTTTTTAAGACAGCAGTCTGAAAAAGCCGTTTTTAGCCATTCTGAGGTGGCCCTAAACCATATTTTTAGTATCATATCTAAGGAACAAAAATAGGGAGGCATACTTTTAAACGTGTGTTCTCCCCGTAAATAAATATATCGAGTACACGTTTAGTTGTATTTCTGTAAAAAAAAAAACTTTCTCCCAACACGCTGCAACAATGTTCATCCGCCAGCTGTATGGGGCGAAGAATCAATGCCTCGTTTGTAAGACCGTGACTTTCGTTGCGATAGTTGCAAAAAAAAGCTGATACTGGTCTGCGATAACGACACGACAGACAATAATGCTACCGGAAGAAATGGTTTTCCAGACCTTCGCTTGAAAAAAACAATTAAAGATTGTTTGTTGAATTACGAGGCACGCCTAGACTGATAGCCTACTGAGAGTGTTATCATTGCTTCTGAGAGTTGTGATTTGGTATTACCATACAAAAAACTATTTCACTACAGTGGTTAATCATACCGCTGAAAAAAAAAACACTATGAGCCAAAATAATTTGTTCTCGGTGATAATTCAATTAAACTGGTTTTGTGATTTTGTTAAATTACGCCCATTTATATCAATTAATACAAAAACAAATTCAAAGTAGGCGTTTTGAAAACGTTGTAAACAATGGAAACAGTGATAATGTTTTAACGCGTTCGTGACAGACAGGGATCATGAAACTATTGTCTCTGTCAAAAGCTCTATTTAATTATTATTGCAGGGGGCGGAGAAAGCAGCATTGAGGAAATACACTCCACTGCTTCGCGTATTCAAAAAAGAGGGCGTTTAACACGCTACGCCAATGTTTTAAAATGAATCAGTAAAACGTCATTTTTTTTCCTTGGATGATCACAGTTATATTATGAGCAATATTAATCGAACAATGACCCACACATGTTCACAAATTACATTATATTCGAACCCATTCCAAAAATGTATGTATTTTACTAAGTGAAACTTAAGTGAAAATATATTTGTACCTTTGTTACAGTTTTATTTCTCTAAATTATTTTGAATAAAATAAATGTCATTATTAACAGTCTACATTTTTACAAATATATATATACAAACAAGTCTTTTTTATCATACTGTTACATAAGTTTACAACGAAGACAAATTACTGAATTTTTGCTAACCTTGCCCCCAAAATAAAATAAAAGTTTAATTTTTTTAAAAACGTGAGCTTTGTTGTAAACATAGTAACTAGCTATTATACAAGTTTATAATTTCTTACAAGTAAACAAACATCCAATATATTGTCTCACAATGTACTTTAAGTTGTAAAAATAGCAAACTAAAGAGACATTAAAATCTTCCAAATTCAAATGAATTTCTTAGGACCCAGTTAAGACAACAGTATGTTCTACGACTGCACGTCGAAACTAAAGCGGAAACTTTAGTTCTTAAATTTTTTATCGTCTAAAATCCTACATTTAAAATTGTTCGCAAAAAGAAATTTTTTACAGATTACTATACGAATTTTATGCTATTATAGCCTAAAGTAACTTTAACATTTTCGACAAGTAAAAAATTATGTAAGTGATATTTTCCTCTTGGAGTTATCTTGTTTCTGTATGAGAGTTAGTTCAAGAAAGTTCATAATTTTTACTTTCACGTTACAGTATACCAATAAATTGTTATGTAAAATTGTTTACTGCAACAAAATGTCGACAGAGATCTCAGGGCTATAAAACCTGTAGGACTAAATAATATGACGTAGTGAATTATTTTGCGGCCAAGCGTCAATCTTAGAGGAGTCAACTATAGGTAAAAATAGCCTCTCAGATATTTCAATACTACTGGGGGTGTTCCGAAAGTAAGTTTTTTTATTTCCTCATACGGAAACTTTATTGCCAAACAAACACACCATGCTGTCAGGAACCGACATTGAGACATTTGTCACAGCGATGGAAGATATTGGATCACCCGGCCTAGAGCCCAGATCTTGTCCCAGACTATCACGTGTTCCCTGCATTGTAAGCAGCAGGCTCTGGACGTCACTTGCACAACAATGCTGAGGTGGAGCAGGCTGTGCGACAATTCCTTGTACCGCAAGCCACCTAGTTATATCAGAGTGTTTTCTTCAAACTGATTGCACACTATGACAAGTGTCTCACGTCGGTGGCGACTATGTAAGAATAGTGTAAGGTGTATAGTTCATTATACCATGGTGTACTTTGTTTGGTAACTAATAACGTTTTCGCCCGAATAAAAAAAAAAGTAACTCACTTTCGGTTCACCCCTAGTATAATTAATACACTTAACAGTTGTATACAAGAAAACAGAACTAAAAAATTAATTAATTTTCACTTGCGGCAATTGTTTCATTACACCGCACATCTGCAGGATACACACTTGCGGACTGGTCACCTATGTGAAGCTAGTTTAAGGGGGGTGTGGTAAATTTTTAGTTTAGTTTTAGCTTCTAGGTGTAGTTAACGCTATTGGTAAGGTAATGCCAAAAAATACTCAGAAAATGTTTAACAAGAATAAAACAAAGATTTCAAAGAAATTATTATGTCTTTAGACCTTTTTGGCAATTACTTCAACTGGGAAAGTACCGTATTTTTACCCCCATAAAATTTAATTTGCTGGTTCAGTCGAGTTGTAAACTATGCCATATCCACTTTACCTTGTATTTATGTAGCCATATAATACTTTTAAAAATGTTTTAAAAATTGGCTATATTTCATAGTGTGTCACTAGATCACAAACGTGTCTCGGTAACTGTAATGTTTGCACATAACTTAAATTAAACTACGGAGTGACGTTCTGCAGGGTTTCTAGAACACAAAGTTATTAACAGATTATCTATCTGTGTATTGTGTGACGAACTGAAAGAAATATTTACCAAACATTTGTTTGAATAGGGCGAAGTAAATATTTACTCAAGGGGCCTCCCTATACAGGTCGCGTTTGTGTGTGTGAGGCAGGAGTGGTAAGGCTTCCGTTGACCGACGTACAGTGTGTTTCGATTCAACACAGAACTGGCAAGTGGGCTGCCTACCCACCCGCAACCGGCTTGAATTCTGCTCGCGGCGCGCTAGTGACGGAGCTACGTTCGATTTCACTGGTTGCCGCCTTCTTACGCAGCAGTCTAAACGGTTTAACTCTTTCAACATATATTTACACAGACTTTGGAATATGTTTCAACGATTTCTGCTTCAGATCTTGTTATTTAACGCTTCTGTTAATCACTTTTACGAAATATTTCTATAAAATAAACGTTTCTGAACTACATGTAACA
>PNEQ01070461.1:0-20706 GCA_003012365.1 Medauroidea extradentata
TAGCAGTCAACTATGTAAGCAAACATCCCCGAAGTCTAGCAGACGATGCACAGGAAAAAAATGCCAAGTTAACAAGTGACTGACGAAAATGTAAACAATATGGAGACACTGCACGACAAGATGGACAATGTACCCGAAAACAAAATGGTGGACGTGACTTCATCCAAAGGGAGGGCGTTGTGTCGCCGGTGCCATGAGAAAGAGAGAACATGGCAGAGAAAGGGCGTCGTGTCGTCGGTGCCGAGAGAGAGAGAGACTGATGACATGGAAAGAGGGCGTCGATGTTCGGTGCCATGAGAGAGAGAGACTGATGACATGAAAAGATGGCGTCGTCTTTCGGTGCCGAGAGAAAGGACGTCGTCGACAAAATGGCCGACAAAATAGCCGACAAAATGGTCGACAATCCAAGATCGCCAACAAGATGTACGACAAAATGGCCGACGATGGCCTACAAGATGGCCGCCAAGATGGCGGACAAGATGGCGGCCGTGGCACCGAGCACCGACGCCACGCGCCACCAAAATGCACCTACCAAACCCATCTACTCTCGGTGGCCAAGCAATGGCTCCATGGCGACCGATCCAACACCCAGGATACGTTTCGTTGAGGTACTGTGACACTGGCCGTACAGAATGTGCAGGAGCTCCGTCTTGCTGATAGTACATACGAGCTCTTGTTGCCAAACGGATATCTTCCAAGTATTCTGGTAACACGTTTTGAAGAAAATCAAGATACCCTACTCCATTAAGATTATTATCTAAAACTACTGGACCGATGAGTTGGTCATTAATAATACCGCACCACACGTTAACTGAGAATCGTCGTTGAAAATTCCTTTCTACGCAGTAAGGTGTAGATTTTCGTCTGCCCATACGTGAGAGTTGCGTGTGTTGTTGATTCCGTTGCAGGTAAATGTTGACTCATCAGTGAACAGAATACGTGGAGTTAATCGATCATTGGCAATGATCCACTGACAGAATATATATTGTTGGTCAGTGACAGCTGTGTCTCTCAGTCCTCGTCCGTCATCGAGCCACTTTGAGTGTTCGGGTGGACTCCTAAATCTCGGTGTCATTTTTAGCCGCTTTGAGGGTGAGGCTTGACCTATGGGATTTTAGGACTTCAGTTCAGAGAGAGATGTATCATAGTCAAATAATTATTTGTTCAACATAGTTCCAAACTAGAAGAGCTACACATGACTGTGGGAGAAAATGATATTAATGCACAACCAGCGCTGCTTGTGTCACATTCTTGTTAATATTACTAGAGATGGCAAACTCTCCAGAAATTCTAGGGAGTGTACTCTATCTGCTGCGTGTGCAGTAATTTAAAACTCTCTCTCTTGGGAATTAGATAGCATAAATTCCTTCACTTCAAGATAAGTGGAATGGTGCAGTGGGATTTACCTCGATAGAGATAACGGTTATCTAGCTGATATCAAAACCTTCTTCTAAAAGCACAGTATGACTGTTTCATTAACATGGTGAATTGTGGGAAAAATATTATCTATGTTGTTTGAGAGAAACGTGTGAACTGAATTTCGTTTTACAAGATAGGTCCGCATCAAGTAAACACTATTGAAGTGCCAGGCCATAGAGTTAGTCAGCATATCTTCTCGGGTAACTCTTGTACACCTGCCCCTTTAACTGGGGCACCAAGAAGTCAAGGGGGTTATTTTTTGTGCAATAGTCTCAGAAATATTTAGGGAATTTATGATGACCAAGAGGTATGGGTGGTGGACAGACTGACATTTAGTGGAGTGAAGTTGAACTAAATACTTGCGTATTTTGCTTAGAAGCTGTACACATAACCTTCATTTTCTACAAATTACGTGTGTGCCATTTATCTCTCTTGGCCTCTCGGTACCTCAATTAGATGCTGACTAATACTAGCGCTAAACACCTCCCTGTTAATAAGAGAGCGTGGTAGACAAATAAATGCTGAAAACATCAATTGATTTCTACGCTCTTTTTCGAAGCCAATATGGATGAAATACTCAACGACAATCCTAGATAATGGTATTTGCCCACTTTATGAGTAAATATTTATCCAGAATTACTAATTCGTTGCGCGTGATCTCTTGTGCCGCAGTTAAATGCACGAGGTTCCGGCGTCAGAGATTGTGCCTCTGAAGTTTGTAACACTAGAAACAGTTATGTTTAAAACGTTGGCTAAAAGTATTGTCTAGGATTGATATTGTTTAATTTTCGCAAATTCGCTTCAAGAAACCTACAGTTATAGATTAATGCTTTTAGCGTTGAATTATGTACGACGCCCTCTTAAGGTGGCCGCATGAGTGGATTTTTTGTGTATTCGATGCACAGAAGTGGAGAAGCTGTAAGGACTACACAGCGCGCGTATCACGTCTAACCCTAGACCACGGCCGTAGAAGAACAGGCCTGGACACTCGTCTGTAAACTTGAACCCTTTGTTGTTTGGCTGCAGCTCACCAAGTTATCGAGAATATTGTGTTTTATTGGCGCTGCAGGTAGGGCGGTCGGACTCAAACTTCGCCCACTTCATTCCCACTAAGATAAACAAATTACCAAAACCTATTTTTTTTATCAATTTATGAAATTATTCCTCCGCTCACAAATTTAAGAAAAGGCTACAGCAATCTTTATTTACTTTATAAATTTAACAATGGAAAAAAGTGGGCGGAGTGTGAGTCCGACCGCCCGGATTACAGCGCCAAAAAGTACGAAATTCTCGATAACTTGACGAACTACAGCCAAACAACAAGAGGGTCAAGCAAAATACATTGTTAGATAGGCGAGTGTCCAGACCTGTTCTTCTACGACCGTGGTCTAGCCTCTAGGTGCAAGTCACTGAACTAGCGTGCATATTCTCGCTGACAACTCGCCTCGTGTATTGGATACTAAACCACTTGCAGACGTTCTAATTATAACAGATACGTTACCTCGCATTATTACGATCGAAAAGAAGCTTCGAAATGCGGTAACGATCGATTCAAATCTGACGTCTTCCACATGCACAGTTAAGGGCGCGGCTACCGCATTTTTCATCACAATTTTTTTATTTTATTTTTACGTGATACTTTTTTTCTTATTTTAAACTCAAAATGTGACTAAATTTGGCTCTTATAAAATTTTTTATCTCTCATAGTTATCGCGTAATGGCTTGTTAAAGTTATACTTTACATGTTTCCGTTTTAACGACTACACTGAAACCAACTGATATACCAAACTCAAAAAAATCACAGTGGATAAAGACATTGCAGGCTACATTGACATGCTCTTAAAAATGAAGAATAACAATTATTTGAATCTAAAAAAAATGCTGAAACTGGAAACATACATTTAAAAATCTATATTTTTTTAAAAAATACAAATAATTGTTATTCTTTATTTTTATGAGCATGACATTGTAGTCTGCAATGTCTTTATCAATTGTGATTGTTTTGAGTTTGGTATATCAGTTGGTTTTTAGTGTAGTCCTTAAAATGAAAACATACAAAATATGACTTTAACAAGCCATTACGCGAAAACTATGAGAGATAAAAAAAATTCATAAGAGCCAAATTTAGTCACATTTTGTGTATAAAATAAGGAGAAAAATATCTCGTACAAATAAAAAATAAATTTATGACGATGAAAATTGAAGTAAACCGTGCCCTTAATGAAGTGTAAACACATACCGTTCTTTTATCTGTCGAATAGGCCCCAAATCCTTAAGAAATAACCACAACTTCTGAATTTAAACGTCACTGGTTTGGACAGTAAACTTACCATTGTCATCGATTGATGGATTATTGGATTATTCGAACACCTATATAATTAAAAATAACAGGCCAGGCGCGAGTGTAAAAGTTACTGTGAATTACTGTGTAAATGTGTAAAGTTCCATTCCCTTGGCAGTATTTATTGTCATCATAGCTCGTAATGTTTTGGTAGTGTTTCGCTACTGTTCATGCGAAAAACCATGCCTCATATTTACTGTTAACTTCGTAACTACCTACTGAGTCATCGGGAACTCTTTATCAGTTCTAAATACCTTGCACTCGCGCATCCATCACGTAGATAGTGGATACAGATGACTGAGATGTGAGCCCAGCTTTCTTACAACTGCAGTCCATGTGACAGCGCACATACACACTAGTGACACAGATAGTGCAGGTGTACTGTACAAGATGTTGGTGGAAACTGTAGCCGAACTGATTACAGTTTTACTCTTAAGAGTGCGTGGTAGATAAATGAACGCTGAAAACATATATTGATTTCTACGCTTTTTCCGAAGCCAATATAGATAAAATACTCAATGACAATCCTAGATAATGTCATTTTTTCAACTATATGAGTAAATATTTATCCAAAATTACTAATTCTTTACACGTGATCTCTTGCGCCGCAGTTAAATGCACGTGGTTCCGGCGTCAGAAATTATGCCTCAGAAGCTCATAACACTGGAAACTATTTTGTTTAAAACGTTGGCTAAAACTATTGTCTAGGATTGCAATTGTTTAATTTTCGCAAATTATTTTCAAGAAACCTACAGTTACATATGAATGTTTTTAGCGTTGAATTATGTACCACGCCCTCTTAAGGGCGTTTCAGTGGAAAAAAATTATAATTTCATGTTTGTGTGAAACAGTGTCAGTTTTATAGACGTTACGTGGGAGTTCATTAGCCTCGTACAAAAAAATTAGCTCAGCCAGTTTTCCCACATTGGAATTTCAAAGTCAACATTTACATGTTTTTAGTTCATACATCCTCTGAAAACCAGTTAACATAACGAAACGAAATAATTCACAGTAAATGTATATGTCTCTGGCTAGAGCTTTACGTATCTAAAAAGCCATTCAAAAAATTTTTTTATATATTTAAAAAAAATTCTGAAAATTGGAAATTTTTTTTGCTATTTTAGAATTTTTTTAATACGAAAATATTTTGTATTGGGTTATTATATGCGTAAAGCCCTGGCCAGTCACATGTAAATTTACTGTGAATTATTTCGTTTCGTTGAGTTTATTGGTTTTCGGGGGAGTATGACTAAAATCATGCGAATTTTGATTTTTTTAAATGCCATTATGGGAAAAATGTTTCCGCTATTTTTTTTTTGTAAGAGGATTATGTGCTGCCAAGTAACGTCTGCAAAACTAACACTGTTTCATTCAAATTAAAAATTATGATCTAATTTTTCTTCTGGGACGCTCTTAAGATGGCCGCCTAGGTGAATGCATATTGCGCGTTCGAGGTCTAGAAGCGGGGAAACATTAAGGACGAGACAACACCCACATAACGTCTCACCCTAGACTCTAGGTGCAAGGCACTGAACTGATATTCGGTCTTCTCGCCTACAAGTCGTTTCTATGAGATATTCATCGGTGACTCTATAATTTTATAACGTAATGCTGAAGACGCTGTACACACCTCATTAAAAATATTCTGCACTAAGATTTATTTTACCAGGTAAGGTCCACAAAACACCCAGTTTCGGTATTTTCGCCAGCGTGAAAATAAACTTTAAAGATAAACGAAGGACCTGAAACAGGTATACATACGTGTAACGTATTTTTAATGATGATCCTAAGCAAGCACCTCTCTAGCACGTTGAACAGTTTTCGAATAATCTGATTACGGCCGAAGTTCTGCACGCAGTATGGCGGTCTGTGTAGACAACCTTAAGAGATCATTGTACATGATTCAGCGCTATAGTCATCAGTTTAAAATTGTAGGATTCTCGGAGCCAATTTGAAAAGATAAAAGAACTGCGACATTAGACAATATGTTTTACCAACTTTCTGTGCGAATTTTTTTCTCCGTTAACGTATTTCTGAAGAACAACTGCTGACGCTCAAATCTCGTACATTTAATTGTTGCGCAACAGATCACGCATAACAAATGCATCATTTTAAGTAAATGTTTGCCCATAAAGTTGGCTAGTATAATTACGTGGGATTGTTGTTTTATAAGTTTTTACATACAGACTTAAAAAAATGTAGATTTAAAATTATGTTATTAGCGTTTATTTATCTACCATACAGTCTAAAGGATGTTGGACCCGTAAAAATTCAAAATTTTATATTTCTGCCAAACACTGTTCAACTTTTACACATCAGATGACATGTCATTTCCCCGAATAAAAAAAAAATTAGGGCCCATAGCTTTAGCATAATCACCTATCAAAGTCACAAAATGGCAGTTGCGGTGTAGCCAAAAAAATAAAAAATAATTAACTTGCAGAAACGAGATAATTCATATCGATACTTAATGATGTGAACTACTTCAAGACACTTTTGTAAACACAAAGCGATATATGTTTGTATTTTTTAAAAATTGATGAAAGTGAGTGAATTTTTGCATAACTTTGACTTTCGGCTACTACTGAAATATTCAAAACTAACTTTTGTCAAACATGTCATGAAATGCAGTGATACACTGACTTTCAGTTCCCGTAATTTTGAGTTCATTAGTTAACTAATTTTTTTTTTTTTTTTTAATTTTGGCTGCACCGTAATGGCCAT
Organism: Medauroidea extradentata; assembly: GCA_003012365.1. Classification (NCBI taxonomy): domain Eukaryota; kingdom Metazoa; phylum Arthropoda; class Insecta; order Phasmatodea; family Phasmatidae; genus Medauroidea; species Medauroidea extradentata. Next base: position 6,485 of record PNEQ01070461.1, read on the forward strand.
TTCGTGACTTTGATGATTGATTTTGCAAAAACTATGAGGCCTATTTTTTTTTTATTTGAGGAAATGTCGTGTTATCTGATGTGCAAAAGTTGAACTGTGTTTGGCACAAATATAAAAAAATGAAATTTTACGGGTCCAACGCCCTTAAGGATGCTGCCTGCCATAAAGTACTGGCGAGAATAACAATAAGGAATTACAGCATTATAAATTACACTCGGTGGGGTTTAGTATCTATCAAACCTACATATAATGGCATCACTGGCTGTTCTGTTCATCTCGACGAGGCTCCCATTGCTATTTGACCTATTAGGCTGTTTTTCAATACCCAGATAACTGAGAACAAATAAGTTATATCATTTCCGAAAAGCGCTAATTAACACATACACACTATTTTATTCACAATTTTATTTTTACGGCAGTATTTTTCTTCTTTTTAATGCTGATAATTGTTTATAGTTCGATTGCGATATCGGGGCTGGGACTGAGCCCCAAATAGGTAGGTAGTACCCGTAACGACTACAATTTCGAAGTAATTAAAAGTGAAATGATTTATGGACTTAGACACGACGGTAGTTAAACTCCTAAACAGGATGCTTAATAACCTTCTGTGTGAATTATTTTCGTCCCGCGGGAGCTATTAAGGCCATGTTCTCTTGTTTCCACTTTTTAACTATATTAATTTTTTACTCATAAACGAGAGCAGATATAAAAAAATCTGTCTAGCAGTTTTGTTTGAAATCGTTATCTTAATGTCATTAGAACTTTTTCAAGGCAGTAAATACTATGGTTTTAGCAAATTATGTAATTAGCGAAACTCTGGTTAATCGAATTTTTAGTCAAAACCGTATAACTTCTTGCTTTGAAAATAAACATTTTAAACAAAACTGCCAAACAGATTTTTTTATATTTGCTCTCGTTTAAGCTTAAAAAATAATTATCGCAGAAACAGTAGAATATAAAGAGCATGGTTTTAATAGCGGAATATATTCCGGACATTCATATGAAGCCTGCGGACATGTTGATTATCTGCGTTCTACTGTGCATACTTCCGACAGACAAGATTGTGGACCGTTGGAAACCTCGGTTTCAAGTTGGTGACAGTGTACGAATTTTGGGTATTGGCGTTTTGCAGAGCTTCGGCCGTTATTATTTTATTCGAAAACCGCTCAACTGTGTAAGGTTTTCAGGAACATCATTCTTGGAACGTTATACACGTGTACAACAATGTCAGGTTCTACGTTTAACTCTGAAGTATATTTTTACGCTGGCGAAAATGGGTGTTTTTGCGGACATTTTTTAGGTATTAAAATCTTAACGCAGAATATTTTAACAGATATAAGCATGCACAATAAACTTTTATCTTTTATTTTACGACACGAAATGATAGGGTCACTCCTGAATGTCTCACAGAGGAGAGTTGTCGTGGAGAAGATGCACGCCAGTTGAGTGACATGCGTCTAAAGGCTAGGAGGAGGCGAGTTGCACAGGTTGTGTCGTCCTTACTGCTTCCTAACTTATAGGCCTTGAACACGTAAAATACGTTCCACCCATGCGGCTACTATAACGGTCTCTTTTTAAGATAAGTGTAACTTCATGGTCTAACAAATTGCATTGAGTGACTGAGATACGTTTTTTACACTCCACATGTGTAATATCTTGGTGACCAAGGTTATTCGTAGTCGTTTTCACTGCGTCGAACTACAGCAGACCAAATATACAGACCCTTATTTGGTTGGAAAAAATTTCCAACAACGGATGACAAGGAACTTGTTAGGTGGCTTGACTTTGATAAGACTCATGATACGTGGATTGATTTTAAGGACATTACCGATAGCTAAATGTATTTATGCTGTGCTTGGTTTTGTCTAGTTAATAAACTTTATTATACAATATTAGTTGTTACTTGCGACTACGTTTGCCGGGTTTTCAATTTAATGCGACAATATTTACGAAACAAAAAGAGTTTTTAGAAGTGATAAATGGTGCAAAACTATGTTAGGGGTCAGTAATGACCATTTTAGAAACATTTTCAAAAAGCAAATTGTTTTACTTAAATATTTTGTGTCCCCAATTGACACCTCCATATTCCTGTTCCACCAGTATAAATTATTGTTTGAAAAAAAAAAATCTTTGAGGGTGCACGCACTACAACTTATAAAAATTTTTTGGGTAATTTGTTCTGCACCCTTCCCTCAAAACTATTTTTTTTTGCCGAAAACCTTGCGCATAACCTCTCACTAAAGTTTAATTGCTATTAGATGAAACGTATATGAACGCATCAACTTAAAATTACATACATATTTCCATACAAACTTCACCCCTTATTTTACCCGCTTTGGGGATGAATTTTCAAAAGTCCTTTCTTATTTCTCACCTAGGAACTCCTGCGCAAAATTTCATGATCCATCAGTTTAGACTGTACGTTGTCCGTCAGTCAATGTTAAGAGTTTTATTTAGTAGATGTTAATTGTGATTTATTATTTACTATTTTAAACCTCCTCATGCCTGGCTATGGTGCGTATTTCTAGACGTAGTTTTCACACAAGAAACTGGCTGCTAGGAAGGTGGTGTGGTCTACGCGCAAACGAGGAATCTCTCAGGACTAGGGCTTACAATACTGCTTGGGAGGTCGACATGAGCGCTCCATGTATACAACACTGTTGCGGAGATGACAAAGAACGGATAGGGTTTACTGGTGGACAATAGGATCCCCACATCATCGTAATCACTGAAATATTGCTCAAACCATCCCAAACACACTAAACAAAAGGATACAAAATACAAGAAGAGACCCAGCACAGAACAAGAAGTAGCTATACTGGTCCACAAATCATAACAATTCATTACTCTCACCAGCCACCACTACGACAAAATAGAAGCAATAGGAAATCAAATAACAGGGTCACAAGGCACCACCACATTCGCAGAAATTTAAATGAATCCCAATTACAACCCTACCAACATCCGACCTAGAAGCTCTCTTTGTCCTCGACAGCCGCCTTGTACTGATGGGAGATATTACACCACTTCTGTAACAGCATAAACAAAACCGACTCGGTAACCAACTAGCCATCAACCTCTCACAATCCAAGCCCCATTAACCCACATCTATCAAGCAGACAGTAACCTCAAACACACCTACCAACAGTCTTTTTGTAGACAACACACATCAGATGACTTCTGACTGTCACTGGAACACTTCAAATACATCCAAGTCACCCACCTCAATCCTGACGATTCAACGACACCATAGCCAACTGGGAAAATTTCTCCAACAATGCGTCTACAGCATCTTACAACTCAAAACAACATTATCAAGGAAAAAATTGACCAACACATAACCACTCTTACAGACACTATCCATATAGTTGCAATTGCCTCCATCTCCCTCATATACTCATCAAACCTGCATGCATGTAAGTTTATTATTTTGTCTCTGGGCGTACTAACAGCACTTGATATTATAGTAGCATAAAATTTATAATTTTAAATTGTGTTCATTCTTATGTACGATGAAATGTAGGTAATATTATTCAGTAACATATTGTTAGCAAGTATTTTATCACAGTTGGATCTCTCTGTAAGCGAAACCTGGCTGCGCTAGTGTTGGACTTCTGATCACTTATGACATACTGTAGCTCACTCACGGTGGCGGAAGGCGTGTGTGGGGAGGAGTGTAGACGACATTAGTTGTGTTGGAGTGAGGGAAGGGGGAGAAGTTTAGGGATTTACGTGGTGTGTGGCTGCTGCTCAGATCCTGGTGTGTTATTTTTATACTTCATATTATCATTCCTACGTATATTAGATTAACGCCTACAGGTTATATTTGCATAGCGGAGACGTTATTTCAAATTAGCTTATTTTTATACAACTAATGGTGGTGGGGTAGCTCATTAACCCCGACAGCGATCCTGGAGTTGGTTCTGTGGTAATGGGGGCGGGAGGAGGGGCATATTACTGGCGCCCATGACTGCCACCATTGTTGTGAGCAGTGCTCTCCTGTGTGTTTTGTACGATGTCGCTTCTTTACAATCCTTCCCTCCTTTTGCAAGGTTAGGTGAAAATGAAGCCCGAATCCGTTTTTTGTACTTGTACCCCTTACAGTTTGCTGATATGGCGTATTACTTACCCTTAGTTAATAACACCCGAGGACAGGGCATTACATGGCTGATTTGTACGAGATCAAGTAGGCGTCCGTAGGCGTCTGCCGAACCGCGAAAGATGATATGAAATGAAGCGACGGAAAGTGTTGTCAAATTTAATAAAAAAAAAAAAACACATAATTAACAGTTCCTAATTCAGTTCGTCTGTGTGTGTGTATATATATATAACATACATATACTGAAAGGTGAGATCAATATAAATGTTTTCTGCGTGGTATTTTGAATTTTCGATCCCGAAACAAAAAATAGGGAAGGTAAACCATGTATGGGGATTATTGGTTCTAAATGGTGTAAATAACTGCGTAGTAGAAATATAAATGGCGGAGGGTCGTAAGATATAACGTATTAGTTTTCTGCATTATTTAAGTTTATAAAGTGCTTGTTTTCTTTCACAATTCGACAAAAATATACGTTAGTTATGTAGTGCTTATAGCCCTTATACTTTCAAATTTTTTTTGTAAGTTTATAAATATTTGAGGTTATGTTATGAAGATTTTTAACATGATTTTCTTTTTGTAGCGAATTTCTCGGTTTTTTTTTCAACAAAAGAAGTTACTAAAAAAAAGATCCTTACTTTGCAAAACTGAGCTGTGAAAAGGCATTTCATGGGATATTACAGTTAAATAACAATAAATTACGGAATTTTTTTTAAAAAATATATGTTATTTAGTAGTGTATCAAGAGAGGAGAAAGAAGAAAAATAAAGTAAGTAAAGAAGAAAGGTAAATAGAACAGGCATACTAGTGCACTACCTACTACATTAATTGTTTCTTATGTGGATCGAGTTTAGGAAAGGCATGCAAGATTATAAACGTATACTAATAATTCTTGTATGGTAATATTAACAAAAAAGTATGAACAGCCCGTTTTCGTATGACTCAAGCAGCCAAGCTGCAAACCTGCCTGGAGCGGGAAGCTATTATTCATCACAAGCATACTCTAGACCGTCGAGATGGGCTGGTGTGAAGTGTACTGTAAACATACGTCACTTTTATTTCTCATTAAAGCGAATGTTTGGTGATGAGCTCGTTGACGGCAAGCCGCCAGCAAGCAAGCGATCATGTGCCGCGAGAGATAAGCGAGTAGGCCGGTAAACATTTGACAACGCCTCGGTTCAGTGTTGCCACGTTTAAAATAAAATATACCTCGATTCTACTTCGAAAATATTAATTTGAAAAATCAGAAAAGCGTAGAAGATTTCAAAACATAACTTTCACAAGATGTGATATTATAAAGACTGTGTATATAAATGACCCCTACCCCATCCCCTCCACAAATCCGTTGATTTCGACACTTAAATTTTTTTAATTTCAGTCTACTTCAGAACAAATATAACGTTCTGTTTCACAAGTTACTGTAAATTTATATTGCTAAAAGCATGTAAATCCTCTAACACATTTATCATTGAGGAAATATCAGCTATATGCATAGACGACGTGAGCCATTAAATGCCACTACTCGCATGCCACAGTTGCACAGTCCCTAGAACACTCGCCTACTGCCAGGCCGGTCCGAGATCGATAGTCGACGGCGGTGCAGATCTCTGGATAAGAGCTGCAAATGCGCGCGCGGCTAGTGTCCTACTGTTGTATTATGCTAAAACCTTGAACTAACATTTTGTGTTTCAGTGAGACCATGAGACTTATATCATTTATGTGTATTTGTTATTGGAAAATATGCAGCAAGAACTCTTTGGTGTTTTCTTAACTATCTGGGTATAAGATATTGAAATAAAGGTGTGCTGAAAAAGCGGTTTTAAGTAGGTTGGGGGGCTAGGGAACACCGCTTTTAATGCACGTCAAGTATTTGCAATTAAGCTCCGAAAGGTTGTTTTCTATTCGTAGAACAGTGGATTGAGTATGTTTGGATACTTTGAAAAAGAGAGAAAAATAACGCTTATTTATAACCTGCAACACAATTCTACATTCACGTAGTTGGGCAACTTAAAGACTCTAAAAATAGTAATTTTTTTACCAACCATTTCTCATACATAAGAAGTTAGGTGGTTCTCTAGCTAGGATTAGTTTGAATATATATGTGTGTGAGAGAGAAAGGATTAAGTATATAATCGATGGAGCTGTAAGGGTGCTATTGACCAGCATAATGCAGTGTCACTTCTACGCGTCAGTCACTATACTAACGAGCGCTGGTAGAAAGGACACATGAAAAAAGTGCCATTTCTCTCAAAATAAACTCTGTGTATTTCAAACATTATGGTACGTAGAAAAAGTATTCCAAGGCCACAGTTTTACTTATTTCTTCCCGAAAAAAAGTCAAATATTATGCCTAATATAGAAATGAAATAATTTGGATATGAAAGTAAAACGACTGAATTATTTCATGATACCATCTTTATTTCACAGAAATAATTATTTTTACTTTGAAAATTTTGTTGATATAGACTAAAATTATAAATATATCCAATGATTAATTTTTGTAATGCACATTTTTTTGTGATCATAAAATATTCTTGAAGCAAATTAGTTCCTTTACTTTCACTACAAGTATTTTAATTATGTGATTTCAGCAATTTTTACAAAATATCAAAATACAGAGAAGAGTAAAATTGTGATTTCGAAATGCTCTTACACGCTATATGACACATCATAGAAACTTTTATTTGCGGGAAATGTGTCCCTGTTAATGTATAAATTTTAACATTGTTACAAATTCAAAATCATAATTTTTTTTTGCAGCAGCAGTTAGCGTTCCCCAAAAGTCATCACTACCATAACACGAGAACGTAAAACGGAATCACAATGGCGCGACAGAAGCAACACGAAGGGTGCGATGCGGCATTAAAAAGTCTCGTTACTGCGAACAGTAGTTTGGCTGCCGCACGACAAATACTAAAAAAAGTATTACGAGTAAATAGTTCATTGCCAATGCATACTAACCTTTAGTACGATAGCCACAAATGTTTACAATATTTCAGTTCTTCCGTTAATTCGTAATATATTTTAAATACTTTCCGGCATTTTGAAATGTCGAAATAAAGGTACAATTACCCATTTACTTAAAAATATTATGACTTGCTTATGATAACCAAAAAAATTCTACCAAATCATCAGTTTAACCAGCATTTGGACGCAAAATTAAATTCCGATTAGAATAAAAACTATGTCTTTTTCTATTCAGAATTCACGTCACGTCCGCCATTTTGGGAATCTGACGTCACATAAATGTAGGTGCTGATTGGCGGACATCTTTTTTTCAGTGTCGCGGTGGTCGTGTCGCATCTGCCGCGCGATTGTGATCCCGGCATATAATACTGGTACGTTATCGCACTGTAAATTTTTTAGGGATTTTTTTTAATGATGCTGTCATGTTACCAAAACACAGTATCAGAAGCAGTAATTAACACTTTCGATAATTTACTATGGAGCGATAGCAGGTTAGATAAAAAACGTCTGTAATTATTTGATTGAAGTCCAGCATTATCTTTTACCTTCGCTGTTTTTTTTTTTTTGCTTGCACACTTAGATTTCACCATGTGCACAGATAAATTAATACAATGCTGAGAAAACATAACAGAATTAAAGTGCGCGTAGATTTTGACACAAGCACATGTGTGAAACGCGAGGCTGCACGTTCCGAACAAATGCTCATCTGCGTATGTGTCGTTGGTGTTATCGAGTATTATTATTTAGTGATATGTGTTATACTCTGTTTCATATAAGTTTGGATGAATTTTACAGTAACTTATGGGCAATAGTTTTCAGTATTTTGTGATTTGTTGCACAATGCAAAACATTTTTAGCTCAAAAATGAACCTGAAATGTCCATTTCAGCATTTGCACTGCAAATGTTTTCTTGTGTAGCAACACAAATAACAAAATATTACAAATTATTGCCAATAAGTTGCTGTCAGGTCTATCCAAACTTATACAGAATGGAGTATAGTTATATGACACTAGCGCCTGTTGAAACTGTGGTGGACTTACATGAATTGACTATACGGAGGCCGGGGAACTTCCAGAGAAGGGATCTCTTCCTTTAACCTCTTACATCATAGTTTATCATTAAAATATTAAGTACCTTAAAGTTATTTATTCAGGTATTGGTAAGGGAGAGTTGATCGCCATCGGAATTTTCGTATTTTGCGTCATAAATTTTATTTTGGATAAATATATGGAACTTGAACCTAACTATAGAATCGAATTCAAATGTATACAATTTTAGACATTATACATCCTTGGTTGCCGTTACTGATGCTACAGATATAATTGAAGTTAGGAAATTCTTAATACTCTCTTATAGGACGGGATAAAGTGAGCACTAAAATTTAACCTTTGAAAAATGTCACTAGCCGCTACTGCATATAATTCAACATTAACTCTAGTTTGCTTACTGCTTGCATGGTTGCGAGCGAAATTACATAATATTGTTCCGCGTATTTTCCTGTTCAAATACAACAATACTGAAACAAAAGTAACCGAAATCGACGTAATTGCACGTTATATAATTAATAAACTTCTTTATTACCAAACTATATAGATTCCGACTGACTGCACAGTTTATCTCACACGCGCAAACATCAAGTGACGTGTCCAGGAGAGGTTCGACATTTCCCGTCGATAGCCGTTACGCGCGGAAATATATAAATCGGCTGGAAATAGAACTTGAACAGGGCTTTCTTGACTGCTCACTTTATTCCGAACCGCCTATAACTGCAATTAGACCTGGAACAACAGTAACGGCAAACAAAGATTCATGACGTCTGAAATTATATTAAAATATATTCTACTCAGCAATTACGTTAAAGTTCCATAAATTTACTACAAAGGAAAGTTATGGCACTAACTACATAAATTGAAGATGGCGACTATTTCTCCGTTTTTAAATATCACCATTTTGCACTTTAAAATCCAATTTATTTTTGTGACACGGCCCCCGGACCCACGGTTTTGGATAAGCCCCAGAATGGCGGCTTGAGAATGACAGAATAATATGCCACATGTTTTCCCGTGAATGCGAGACAGCACGCTTTTACGCATCCCTAACACATGCGTTTAGTTAAACGGCGACGTTCCGACCAGTCGTTGTGAAGGCAATCAGAGACCGCGTTTCATTTGCTGCTCATTGGAGCGGAATTGACTGACGAGCGTTCCTTTATGGGCTGGAGTTACTGACCATTAACTGAAATGGCGGCCAAACAGCGCGTCACTTCCTGCTGAATCTGCTGGCGTGCAGGTCAGGAGTTCTGAGTAAAGGAAGACGGCATAAGTATGGCGGAAATGTGTGATTAACATAACTATTAAAAATATTAAAAACTAAGAAAAAGAGAACATAAAGAGACGTCGATCGTCATCACCAGCCAAAGATTTACCAGCATTTTTACTGTGTTATACTATGTTTCATGTAAGTTTGGATAAATTAGACAGCAACTTGTGGGCAATTATTTTCAGTATTTTGTGATTTGTTGCACAATGCATTACATTTTTAGCTCTAAAATGAACCCGAGATATCCATTTCAGCATTTGTATTGCAAAGTTTGTCTTGTGTAATGACACGAATAACTAAATATTACAAATTATTGCCCTTTAGTTGCTGTCAAATTTATCCAAACTTATATGAAATGGAGTATAAGAATAATACCCGTATTTTCTCCTCTTGTTCATGTCCTTTATTTCTTGTGTTTTGTGTCGTCATTACCGTGCCAGGAAAGTCTACCATGCATTGCTGTGTGACTTCCCATCGTCTGGGTGTACTCTATCTCTCCTGAAATATTGTAACCACTGTACTGATACATACTGCACACGGTAGCTTTACTCTACCTAGTTCCGATTTCAGATTACTACATGTTTGCACTGCATAATTTAGGTAGGAGAGGGAGCGGCTGTTTAGTTAATTACGTTCATGTTCTACCGTTATGGGTGACCCTTTATACACCTTAGACTTCACCGTTAGCATGACGCTGGATTGGATGCATCGGCTATCGACAGACGACACGTACGCGTTATCTACTACAACTCAATTTATTACTTGTAATTTCGGAACGTCCTGTTTGCGAAAGTACTAAAACTCTCATTGTCCGTCTAAATTGAAAACAAAATAAATAATCAAAAAGCTGAAATATTGGTGAAATTGTTTTACGGCTCTTGAACAACGAGATCTTAAGAATATTCAAGTGCGATAAAATCACAATTTTTATTGATATGAAATAGGGTTAGTTTTATAGACGATACTTGTGAGTGCAGTTTCCTCTTACAAAACAATTTTAGCTCTTGTAGTTCTCTCATAACGGTGCGTCAAAGTCAAAATTTGCATGTTCTGCTGCCATTCAAATAGCGAAAACCAATTGACTTACGTAAGTGAAATAATTCATGGTGAAATAACATGCCATGGGCTACGTAATAAAACATTTTTTTAAAAATCCCGTGAACTAATTTTGTGATTTAAAAATTGCTGAATTTTCAAGTATTTTCCTGTATTTTTGTGATTTTTTTTAAAATTCAAAATATTACGTTATGTACTTTTTAATACTTTATAGCATAGTTCATGGAATGTAATATCACAGTGAATTATTTTATTCAAGTAGGTCAGTTAGTTTTCACAATTTTCATGGCAGTAGAACATGCAAATTTTGATTTCTTCGCACCGTTATGAGCAAACAATGGAAGCTAAAATTGTTTCGTAAGAGGAAACTGTACTCACAAGTATCGTCTACAAAACTAACACTATTTCATACAAATATAAAGTTATGGCTTTATCGTACTTGAACACCCTTAAGAGCCGACGAGGGTGAAGTGAGGTGAAAGGACACTACAACGTCCGCGCACGAGCCCGGATTCTAACCCAGGACCTCTCGCATCGTAGACCAGCATCTAACCGACCACACTATGAAGGTCGGTCCTTCTCTTCAGTAAACATTTGCACAACGGTATTTTTTCATATAAGAGTTCCTTTTCTGCAAAATCCAGCATAATAGCCGGATTTTCATACGTAGCATAGTAACAATAAGTCTTTAAAACGTTATATTAACTTGCTTTATTGTCTATTTGTCTGTTCGGTCAGGGATGGATCTAGACTTTCCTTCGCTCGGGGCCAGAAGTGTGATAATCCCCCCCCCCCTCCTTTCCAGCACTTTTTCCATCAGTCCATTCAACCCAACAGTAATACATGTATCTAGCATACGTTGTTTTGCACTCGCGTAAATAACAGTCGAAATTTTAGTAGAAACACATAGAACCTGTACTTACTATCTACCATTAGCAGTGTTATAAGTGTGCATTCTAATTATAAATACTGCATTTATAACATTATATGGGTGTTCAAAGTTAATAAAAATACAAAAATACGGAACTAGTAAAAGTCTAAATATTGGTAGATACCGAAACTTTTTTTTTTCACTAATTTACATTTCATTCACAAGTAAAAATTTTCGGCGCCACCAGCGCCTTTCTAACCCGCCGTCCTTGATCCGCCTCTGTGTTGGTACACATTTTCACAATATAACACCGAAACAATGTATTTGCATATATTGGGATTTCATTAACTAGATTTCTTGTCTGTCTGTTTGATACACAGTTTTACAATATAGTACCGAAACAATGTATTAATATTGGGGTTTAATTATCTAGCTTTCTTGTCTGCCTGTCTGGTACACAGTTTTTACGATATAGTACCGAAACAATGTATTTACAGTGGGGTTTAACTATCTAGCTTTTTCCATCTGTTTGTCTGTTCAGTACACAGTTTTACAATATAGTACCGAAACAATGTAATTATATTGGGATTTTACTATCTAGCTTTCTTGTCTATCCTTTTGTCTGTTCTGTACCCATTTTCACAACATAGTTGAATATATATTGGGGTTTAATTATCTAGCTTTCTTGTCTGCATGTTAATCTGTTCGGCACAAATTTTGCAATCTTTTTAAACGAACCTCCCGATGCGCTTGACACTTCAAACTTTAAACATACCGTAGCTCAGAACCAGATGAAGATGCAATATTAAAAAAGAAGTGAAATATAAAAATTTAATATAACATGTTAAACTTACTTCTCAGTGAGTTATAAGAGACTTGAATATTTAAACACATATCAAAACTTATTGCATACTGTTACGCACACAATACTAAAAAGCAGAAAAAGGCTTTTTAAATTTAAAACATAATAATAAATCAAATCATTAAACGGACGGAAAAGTACACAATAATTTCTTGTGTGAAAATGCTTGGAAATTATTTAAAACTAAAAACATGGGACGCATGCAATAGATAATAGTACGGAGTGCAGAGAGCAGCTGTAATCGGGAAAAAGTCACACAACAATTAATATTATTTGCAATGCAATAAACTTGTTTCTGCCTAGGATGAACTATTCGTACATCAATTAAGATTGAGCTGTTGCAAGCGCCACTTACTAATTTATTGAAAAAAAATTTTTTATCATACAGTATTTTCATAGAAAAAATTATTTTATACTTTTTGGTCCGTTTTAAAAATGTAGTATTTGAAAATGTTCAAATAGTTATTTTTCATTAAAGTTGCAAGTTCTGCAACACACTTTCACAGACAAAAGTTGACGTTTCCAGCTAATAACGTTATTACAGGACTTGTACATTTGTTCTATATGTGAATTCTCTTGAATTATACTTTAAAATCTCGTAATGCTTACAATTATAAGATTCATGCAGTTTTCTTGTAATAATATTGTAATATTCATAATTAATATTTGTTCAGTAATGTTAAGTTTCTAACCACGTACCAATTGTAAAGAAGCCTGAGGCTGAATTTGTACGTTATAAAATAAAATAAATAAAATCAATTTTGTTCTGCTAGTCTGGGGAGCTAGATTCCTACCGTCTTCCCTCTTCTGTAAGAGCGATCCTGATAAGTGTAGGTATGTGTGAGCAAGAGGCGGGGAATGTCAAAGATATTGTGTTGAGTGAAGGAGAGTATACCTAGATGGTGGGTTATCTGCGGCATGTGCACGAGCCTAGCAGTGTGCGAGAGAGTGCGAGACAGGTGATAAGTGTCGCTATGCTCATCAGCAGCCAGTCGCTGATTGTAGTTGGCCGTGAGCACGTCCCGCATGGCGGTTACGCCCGTCTTCTCCACCGTCGCCACCGTCGCCGCCGTCCTAGGCCTGGTAAGTGGTTATAACCAATACTATATAGAGACTTATACCAGACATCTCTATGCTAATTACAAAGAGAACCTTGCGAAAAAATAACCTAGTGCATGAGGTGGAACTATTGAATAAATTAATGTTATACTCTATTTCATATAAGTTTGGATAAATTTGACAGTAACGTATGGGCATTCATTTGTAATATTTTGTCATTTGTGTCACTACACAATACATACTTTGCTGTACAAATGCTGAAATGATAATCTCAGGTTTATTTCAGCGCTAAAAATGTACTGCATTGTGCAACAAACCACAAAATACAGAAAATTATTGCCTATAAGTTGTTGTCAAATATATCCAAACTTATATGAAACTAGCAGTCCCCCGCGGCTTTGCTCGCGAGTATTATTCGTAACTGATAATATTTACTTTAATTGAAAAACCTCTTTGTACACAAGATTGGTAGCCTACTTCAGTCATCAAGTGTTAGAATGTCCAAGCGGCTAGTTGAACTAATTCTGCAGAAGGATAAGTAGCTATAGCGGTCCATGCGAAAAGCAGTCTTAAGTTTGTCCCTGCCACTAACAGCGACTTCGCCTGGGCCTTATTTATAAAACTGCCAATTTGACGTTCTATGGTAGTTACAGACATCTAAGGTAAGAGGTTAATCGAATGAGAAACATATGTTTACCCTGTGCACAACTATTGGTGACGGTGCCCTCAATTATATATTGTAAAAATATTCACTTTAACTTTATTGACATTACAAAGTTTCAGAGAGTTAAGGTTTCGCGGAAACGTATTTGGTGCCCCAAACCTGAGATTAGTGAGATGATATATCGTCGGTTTACTGCCAAAAGTGACAATGTCAAAATGAGATAAAATTATAAAAATGCTAGGAATATGTATATGTTGTTCACGAACAATTACCCAAGTTTAAAGTCTATTCGTCGTTTCGTACTGTTGTGTCACAGTATAGTAA
>PNEQ01070462.1:0-20706 GCA_003012365.1 Medauroidea extradentata
CCCCCCCCCTCCTTCCCGACCGTCCGACCCTTCTTAAGAGAAAAACTGTACTGTTTCTGTAACGAGCTCTGAGCTCATTGAAGCAAATAAACAAATAAAAAAAAAAAAAAATATGACATGGGAAAATCATGTTAGTGTTGTAAAGAAAAAAATAATACCTGTAATAGGTGTTTTATCCAGATTAAAAAAAGCTTTACAGTCAGCTCTTATGCCGAGTTTATTAATTATGCTATAAGTGCATTCTCATCTACACTTTATGAACATTACATGGTCAAATTGTAATTAACATTTCTTAAATGATTTAGAAATACTGCAAAAAATAGCAATAAGATTTCTTTATGGTCATAATATTTATAGGCCTACACCCGGTAAATTTAGTTATGGAGATACACATATTATAATTCCACTCAAAAATGCAGTCAAAATTGAAGAAACTGTGCATATGTTAAAAAAAAAAATCAAGGAATTATTTTTAACATGACAGTCTCACAAAATAAAACCATTAATGCATATTATACAAGGCTTACAAAATTTTTACCAAGAGAGAGATAACAGTACTAGATACAGAACTAAAAGTATAAAAAAATCTTTTAATAAAGAGTTACAACTCCTTACCCCAAAGACTTAAAAACATAAATAGGCCTACTAAAAATCTATTTATTATTTTACTAGGTAACAAAAAGCAGAAGGGGTAACTTACCTTATGTTCTAATGTATCATGCAAAATCTGTGCTGAAATAAGGTACCGGTGTGCTCCGAGTCAACTTAGACTCTGTGCTCGTCAGTACCGCAAAAAGCGTTTGATTGTGTTAATCCTAAATTACTTATTCAAAGGCTGAATTTCTACGGCATCGCTTATGAAATCAACTCGCTGATTAGATCTTACTTATTTACCAGGCAGCAGATAACAGCAGTAGGCTATCTGATAAAACCATCACGAAGGATTTTAAGTCATCTCCGCTGATTTGAAGTGTGGTGTGCCACAAGGCTCAATTTTGGGATCCCTGCTTTTCTTAGTTGTCATTAATGATTTACAAAAACCCTTCAGTCAGATGTTAACACCATACTTTTTGCAGATGACACAAGTATTTTGATAAATGCAACCACAGAAGAGCAATTAAGAGCTAAGTCCCAGATAACATTTCAAAAGCTGGCTGATTGGTTTGCAGTAAACTTGCTTGTCCTCAATGAAGATACGACTAACTACATGGAGTTTCTCACTGTTAATAAAAGTGTCCCTAAGGTAATCATGCATAAACTGCCATGACAAATATCTATCAAGTGTAAATTGTACAAAGTTCTTGGGTATACAGATTGATGATCATTGTACCTGGAAAGATCATATAAAATAAATTACTGGCAAACTTAGTGCAGCTTAGACATTTGTCCAAATTACTTCCCAAACCTATACTTAAACAAGTGTATTTTGCTAACTTTCATTCAGTTTTATGTCATATGGTATCACCTTTTGGGGTTCTTCAACCAAAAGTAAAAGGATATTCCTGCTACAGAAAAAAGCTATTAGAATCTTATGTACTAACAAATGAAATAGGGATTCCTGCAGACAATTTGCAACTGAGAAAATAGAGCCTATTAACCCTCACAGGACAATACATTTATAAGATTCTCTCTTACGTCTATGATAATATACATAATTTCCAAACCAACACAACAGTTCACTACTATAACACCAGACAGACAGGTAATATCCATGTTCCCTCAGTCTCCCTTTCTCTATATCAAAAATGTTTTCACAACTCCACTATCAAAATATACAACTATCTACCGCAGAATTATAAATACTTGTGCAGGTCTAACACTGTGCTATTCAAACACAAAATCAAGTCCTCACTAATTCTTAAGGCATTTTATACTTTGGAAGAGTATTTTAACGTTTATGATAATGAACAATGTATATAACTTAAGTTATAAATTGCATTATTGATAGAGATGTTTCTAGCGTAGATATTGTTATTTTTAGTTCAAACAAATGTATGCATATCTGTGTTGATTTTATGTTTCCATACAGATAATTTAATTATATTCCAGCTGTATGAATGTTAATATTACTGCTTTGTATAAGTGTATACTTATGGATGTGAATTTTTTCTTTTGACATGTTCTATAGCCCTATGGCCATGGCCAATGTAAAGGGCTCCACAGAACGAAAATGAATGAATGACTGAATGAATAAATAAATGTAAAATCAGTATAAGCTCATAGTTCCTATGCAACCAATTGTTCAAATTCATGTAAATTACTAAATGCAATTAAGTAGTAAGGATATTATCCTCAGAAAGTAGTTCGTAATTCAAGGAAAATATAAATATTTGTATTGGCTTATGTCACCATTTACGTGTATTGTTCCACTATAAGGCTCAGGAACCTTTTGTGCAATTCAAATAAAAAAAAAATTTAACTTAACCACATCAAAAATGACACAAGTAAGTTACATTAGCAGCATCCTAATAATAGTAAAACATCCCATTACAGTACCATTCAAAATCTAATATTCACATATGTGCAATCAGTGATGCTTTTAACATATGACATGCATGTAATTAAATATCCTCTGCAAATTATTTGTAAATTTAACTCTTTTAAAAATACTCTTTCCTTACACAATATTTTGTATGATATCCTCAAGCAGACACTAGGCTAAAACCAAATAAAATCTACTGTAATCACTGCAGAGCCTTATACTTAGCTGCTAACTCGCCTGCTGTTACACGCTAAAGAAATCTTTCATTTACATTACTTTCACTTACTACTCTTTCTTTCCCTTTTCCTTCTACAACCTGTCTTCCTATCCCTCCTCTCCTCATAGGACGTCGTCTGCACCTTTCGATTTTCATTTATTTACAGTTAGCATTGCCAACACCCACATGTCTGCTTCTTCCTACTGATCTCGTCCAATTTTGTAACAGTAGAATTAAAAACTTAAAAAGTACATAAAGTTTTCAACTATTTTACACCTCGTAAAATTTCTTGGTTTTATTTCAAACAATTTTACGAAGTATAGCAGCATAACTTCTTCTTGGGAACGAGAAGACAATTAAAAACTCCTAAAGAAACTAATTTATTTTAAGTTGGTGGTAACGTTCCATCCACGTGCTGTTGGTAGCGGCAGGGCGGTAGGCAGCTCGCAGCATCTGATTCTGTGGAGTGTGGACAGGATTGGGTTTGTTGTTTGTATTGTGCGTTTTGAGGTTATGAAGTCTTCGTTTAGCGAGTGAATCGTTTATGATGCCACCTATAAAAACCAATCGGTATAATATAACATAGTTTCGTGAATTGCTGATTTTTTTTAAAAAAATTGCTTGCTTTAAATTTGTTTAATGTTTATTTATGTATTGTAGATTGGGCAGGTGTGAAGTATGCGATGACAACGACGCCAAATATGCCTGTCCTAGGTGTGAAGTTAAAACGTGTTGCCTCTCTTGTGTTCAAATCCACAAAAAAGAACTGTCATGTTCTGGAATGAGAGATAAGGTAGCTTATAAGCCACTGAATGAATTTACAAACATGGATCTTCAAAGTGGTAAGTGTATAGGCCTAGGTTTATGTTTAAGTACACACAGGTGCATATTTCTTGTACATGGTTGTAGTAACTGATTGATTTACCACACACATTAGAACTTGGTTTTAATGTGACTTCTCTAGTTACATACTTACAATATTGTGTCACCATTATGCATATGTCCACACTTGTCTGTTTTGTTACCACACTGTACACCCCACAACTAAATGCTAACAAATGACAATACACAACAACAACAACAACAATACATCTCACCTCACCCCGCTACAACACAATGTCCTTGGTCCATGTTGGTCTAACTGATGGCCTCTGCAGCCTGCCACTTCCCTTGTATGGGGTATTCTGTCTTTGCAACTTTGATGATAAGTCAAACTCCTTTAACACTGTCTCTTCATCAAACCCTGGTTGCTGATTTGGTGTGCTTCTGTCTGCTGGCTGACTTGGAACTCCTGGTTGATTCTGCTCACGTACAATTGGTTTTGGAGAATCACTGCTGCTAAAGCAACTGTGTCACTACCTGGTGGATGGTGAGGAGCATAGAAGACTTTGGGGCTTGATGGATGCCTCTGACAAAGCTGGTCAACATGTTTTCATAGTCTAGCCCCTTCACTCGTCACCACTAGGATATGATAGTGATCCAGTTACTTCCATAACAATTGCTGCCTACCATTTTGGCCCTCGCCCCATGTTTTGGACGTATATACCAGATCTTGTGGTCTGTTGCCTGCATACTCTGGCTCTCCTGCTTATCAGACATCTCCTGGGTAAAATCTGGATGGACTCTGTCCAAACCACCATCCTATTAGCAACTCTGCAGGGCTGCATCCTGTTAGGAGTCACATGCTAAGAAGCAACCAGGCTATCTTCTGGGCTAAATCCCGTCCTTCCATTCGTTTGAGCATTTCCTTTGCAGATTGTACAATTCTCTCTGCCTGCCCATTAGAAGATGGATGGTATGGAGCTACTGTGGCTAGTCAAATACTGTTTATTGAGGCAAAAGTCTTAAAAGCTGCTGAAGTAAATGCAGTGCCATTGTCACTGACAATTACATCAGGAAGACCATGAGTGGCAAATAACACCTTGGTAACACTCCTTGAATCTGTTGATGTGTTTTGTATAACTTCAATCCATTTAGATTAGTGTCAACCACCACAAAGAATACTTGGCCTTGAACAGGACTTGCAAAATTCACGTGAAGGCGCGACCATGGCTGTTGGTTTCCCATGGGTAGGTTGGCGCCTTCACAGGGACATAGCGAGATACTCAACAGGTCTCGCACTGTTGTACAACTCTTTCCACATCAGTGTCAATACCAAGCCACCAGACATTGCTGCGAGCCAGAGTCTTTGTGTGGATTACCCCCTGGTGGCCCGCATGCAAGGTCCTCAAAATGTAGTCTTGGCCTTCAGCTAGGACCACTACTCGAGTACCTCACAAAAGACAACCGGTGAATGGTCAATTAATGCTGTCTTTACAGAAACTGTGTGTATTTCTCATCCTGTGGCCTATTCGTTCATCCTCTCCTCATCCATGAGCAAACTCATGACAGTACTGGATCTGATTTAGTCAGTTCCGCAATCTGCTGGGCTGTCAGCGATGGAGTATCTAATGCTTCAAGGAAAAGGACTCCCATCGAAGCAGGAACCTCAACGTCAGGGGTGGTCCTTGGAAGGTGGCTGAGCCCATCCATGTTTGCAATACTGCGACCTGGCTTGTATCTCAGTACAAAATTATGTCCACTAAGCATGTAGCTCCACAGTAGCGTCCGGAGAAATGATGTTAGGAGTGACCTTGTCTCTAGTGAACAAACCTAGACGGGGCTTATGGTCTGTGCGAATTTCAAAATGCTTGCTGTAGAGAAAATTGTGGAATTTTTTTACTCCAGCCATGATATTAAATACTTCTTTGTCTACTTGTGCATAATTGCATCCTGAGGATGTTCCTATTTGTTTGACTTAAGACAGTTCCAACACCAAATTGAGATGCATCGCACATCAGGATCAGGAGTAAGTCTGGGTTGTAGTGTGCTAGCAGTGTGTCTTGGTGGCTGCAAAAGCTGCGTCATGTTGCTTCCTCCACTCCCACTTTACAGATTTTCGCAAAAGATTGTGCGAAGTCTCTGCTACATCTGCCTTGTCTCTCAAAAAGGAGTAATAGAAATTAAGGAGGCCCAGGTATGCCTGCAATTCATCCCTGCTAGTGGGTGTTGGTGCGTCATGAACAGCGTTGACTTTGTCTGGTGTTGGTCGGATACCGTTCTTGTCGACTATGTAATCCAGGAACGTCACGTCTGTAACTCTGAACTTGCATTTCTCTGGCTTCACGTGAATGCTAGCAACCCGGAAGCGCTGCAAAATTTAGCGAACCTTGTTTCATAGGTTCTTTGTTGATGTCCCCCTCACTAACACATAATTAAAATATGGGACACCACCATCCAATCCAGCTAACAATTCTTTCATAAACTGTTGAAAAATTCCTGGTGCAACACACACACTATATTTATTGTAACCTATTCACCTGAAATGCTCCCTTGTCGGTGACTATAGTCTGGGCCATGCAGCTTTGCATCGTCCACAATGAGTTGTTGAAAAGCTTGTTCTGGAGGGCTCTGATTCAACTCTCGCTCCGACTTTCTGAAATCATTTCAGGCAGTTACTGGTATCATTCCTTAATACAGGCCATTCCCCTTTCCCCAGTGTACCTCTTCCAAGCCTTGAATATGTTAGACACTCAAAAAATACACAATAAAAATCATTAGTTTTGAAGCAAACATGAGTTAGTTTTCAATCTGACTTATTGGCTTCTGAATGGAAGCAGGACTCTTTATAACAGTTGTGCTGGACATAGTCGCTCTGGTAAGAGGATTTCTTGCATGTGTAACTTGTCGGTAGTGTTTATGCTTAGTCAGTATTGATAGTCTCGATTATGAGCAAAAGAAGAAGGTGTAATATTGGAAATTTTTTTTATTTCCATTTTATTGTTAGTAAACAAACAATGTGATAGACATAGTCAACAATAGGGTACTGATAATAACATAACATGACCATTACACAACTGGAGTTAAAATATTCATCCATGTTGTTAAAAGGATTCAAAATCTGGCAGTCTTTAATTTTATTTTTAAAAACATTATATGGCAAGAATTTTGTGTCACAGCACAGCTTATTAAACAATTTTATTGGCAGTACTGAGTGATGCTGTTTTTTTACATTTAACCTGGTGTATGACACATCAATTAAAAACATTTCCCATGCTGAGCACATCTCAAGTTTTTACCCTTCTTAGATTAAAACTACATGTATTTTTCTTACTCCATCCTTCTTCTTGTTAGGGAAGGGGATGGGGAAAGAGTATATTGCAGGGATAAAATAAAGATAGGGGCCATGTCCAGCCTGCTTAGCTAAGGACAGGTGTAGGTAAGGTTTTATATTATTAATTAAATGAAATTTTTTTCTTCTTGCAATTGGGCCTCAGCCCTGTGGCAAGGATTCGCTTAACCTACCTCTTCTCTATTTTCCGACCTCATCAACCTTTTCCTAAACTCCCTCGCTCCCTTCACCTCAACCACCTCCCTCGCCAATTCATTCCAATCATTCACCGTTCTCACCATCATAGTGTTTTTTTCCTCTCTCTGTCCTCTTCCCCACCCTCTGTATCTTCCACTCGTGATCACCCCTTCCCCTGAATAAACCTCCTGTATCTTGTCACCCAGTTCTGCCCACCAACCACCCCACCACCTTAAACATCCTTACCAGCCGCTCCACTCTCCTCCTCTCCTGCAGTGTGCCCCACCTCAGTCCTCTCACCATTACTGATGGTCTGAAATCCTCCTCTCTCTCTCCCCCTGTGTCCTCCACTTATCTGTGACCCACCTAGCAGCCCTTCTCTGTACCTTCTCCATCTCTACCACTTCCCTTCCCACGTACGGATCCCAGACCGCCGCCGCACACTCCAAGATGGGCCTCACCATTGTTTGTATCCCTTTTCTTTCACTTTCTTGTCTGTGCCCCTTAACACCCTTCCCAGCAGGGCCAGCGGTCTTCTACCTTTACTTGTAAGACACTTTACTTGCTCGCCCCATCTTAATTCATCCTGAAGAATAACTCCCAAATATTTATATCTGTTCGCCTCTCCAATCTCCTGTCCTCCCCATCTATATGTCTCTCTGACTACCTCTCTTTTCTGTGTAAATCTCAAAATTTTAGTTTTATTTACGTTAATTTTCATCTCATTTTCCTTCGTCCACTGTTCCAATTTATTTATGTCCTCCTGCAGACCCCCACCCTCTCCAATCATCTTGTACAGTACACAGTCGTCTGCAAAAAGACGAACCCTACAATTCATGTTTATCCCCAAATCCCCCATCATAATTAAAAAGAGGAGGGTTCCCAGAACACTACCCTGTGGAACCCCTGATGTTACCCTTCCTTCCTCTTTTCCATTAGGCCAGTGGCCATCAGGTGGCACCTCTATCCTTTACATGTCTGCAAATATTAAATGATAAAACAAATAAACATATTGCATAGTGTAAGAGTCTGAAGACTGGAACAGAATTACATTAATAAATTGTACAAATTATACGGATGGGGTAATCACTCTTAGGAGTTGCCACTAATTCAAAGCAAAATCTTCTGTACAAATTAGTAATAATGTTGCATGCCTGTTTGTCTCCTGGGGGAAAAAAAAAAGAACTCCCACGTAATTTACATTGCATGCTGGCTTGTGGGAAAAAAACACTTTGTAACTTTTTTTATTTTGGTAAATCTTCTTTCCTGGTGGGGTGACCCATTAGATTTTTGCGTGTGGTAATCATGCCCGATGATGCTGTTGGTCGGCTGGTTTTCTCAGGGATATTCTGTTCTCCCCACCCATACATTCTGGCACTGCTTAACATGCTACCCTTCATCAGTGCTAAAGACCTAAATGTTAAGTGCTGACGAAAATTTCTTCACTTCTCTACCCCTAAGTCTTCTTTAGCGGTAGGCCACAGAAATAATTTGCCACATTGGTGCAATTTCTCCTTGTAGATGCTGCAATTAAAATTTTGAAAACAAGTACTCTTCTGTTTATCAAGCAAGAAAGTTTGATCCTCTTGACCAGCTGGCAAGTTTCCTCTGAGAGCTCCTGCTTCCTTCACCCCAGTATTCTGCCACTGCTCCATCCCCAGTTCGTATCATCTTCAGGGTCTTGTTGCAGAGCACCCACAAATTCTCACTAAACGCACACCATTACCTGAAGCTGTAATATTTGCATATTTTTTTATTCCTCAGGCATCACGTACATAACACATACATATTGAGTGATTTGTCAGTTAAACATTTTTTGTTGGTACTTTGGGGTCTGTGACTTTACACTATATATTGTAACTAAATGTGCAGTTGTTTACAATGGCTGAGTAGTTTTCAGATAAGTAACACACACAGTAAAATATAGTACGTATTGTATTTTGAGTACATAAACTAGTAAGTAAAAGATGTTATAATGTAGTTCTGTAAATAATTCACTTAAGTTTGTCAGATGTTCGAGAACTAACATGTAGATTTCCTTTTTGTAGATTATACCTTGCTTGAAGAAATGAGCCGGCGCATTCAGATGTTTGCACGTAACCCATGCAAACACTTCACAAGGCAAGGCAACTTACCACGTGTAAGTAATTTAAAACTATTTATTGTCACTTGAAATGGTTTGAAAGGTTTAGTACAAAAAGTTTGTTTGCCTCTTTGTTTTTGGTGAATTATGATTGTGCTTTAACATATTTTTTAAATGCAAGCATCTGTACAAGTTGAGAAGGGCAGCTGCTGATAGGATGACCACACTGGACTTCCTGCCCCAGAATTTTTCGAGACACAAAGTAAACACCACTTACCTGAACTGGAGTTCGAGAGTGATTGCTTGGCGTGTGGAATGGATATTTCCACAAGCGAATAACATCACTTGCACTGATGACAGGTAAGATACATTGTTTATCATGCTTTTTCATGATTATTGTAGTGTTTTATTAGAAAAGTCATTGTGTTCCTTTTCCGTCCTCCAGCACTGTTATGTTACGCACGCATAGGCTATAACAGGCCAGCCGAGCCAAGCTGTGGCCCATCACAGCACTGGAATTTGTAGATAGTCTGCTTTTGCCACCCCTGGTTTCAATTGTGGTGTGCAGGGTAGCCGAACGTTGAAGCCTTCTTTTTCTGACTATACTCAGTGAATATTATGAATGGTATTAGGGGGCAAAACTATTTTCACAGTCATCTATGGGGAAAAATTTTAGATATTCTTTTATATTTTGAATTTATCTTTCCTGATTAATCTCGTACAAAGACACGGTTCCTTCAGTGACCATCCCGTTTACAAGGAACAAGTCAAGTTTAAAACACCCACGCACAGAGAAGTTCCGGAAAAAAAAAAGTATACGGAGGTACTTCAGTATCCCACACCCAAACTGCCTACATTCATGGATGAAACAAAAATTTTTTTAAGCAGAATATAGTCTGAAAAAGTTTAAAAATGATTTGAAAACAGGATTGATGGCCGAATGCTGTTTGTGCACAGAGAATAACCACTGCTGAGTAACTGTTCGTGAAATTTTGGATGTAGCCCTGTGCACATCCGACTTCTACTATGTACTCTCAAAGATGGCGGAGGGTTGCTTGAGCATTTATATTTCTTTGCATGGTAGCAATAATATTTTTACAAGAAAGGAAAAAAAAGACACTTTAATTTCAACCATGAGCCTGCAACATTACACATGGTTTGCACAAGTGTGTCATGGCAGGAGTTGTTCACACACTCACTTTATGGACCAGGTCCATCCCAATAAATCATCCATTTGAACTTATAAATATTCCTTTGATAGGTACTTAAAGTATTTTTGACATTTGGTTAATGAAATGTGAACAACTAGGCCTAGAGATTGTGTAATTTATCTTTGAAGTGCAGAATTTATTTTTATGTATAGGGTGTAAGGTAAGCAACTTTTGTTGGCCTTCGCAACAGTTATTAACCAACTAGTAATATATTGTACTGTGATCTTTGCAGTTTACTTTTGAGACCAGTCGATTGTGTCTAGAACGTTGATAACTAATACAACAATGTTTATTCTCGTGACAGAAGTATAGAAATAAGCTGAAATAAAACTTAGCACTGCCTTGTAAAATGCTTAGCTTACTGTGAATAGGAGATAACAGAAATTTTATGTTTAGGGTTTTTGGGACTCTGTATAGTTGTGGTACGTGTCTATGGTTCTTAGACTACCAGAGGATGTGCGCTTAGCAACGCTCGTCAACAAGTACCTGGACCCAGTCAAGTGTGATGAGGTGCTGAGAGAGCACCTACAGTTCTACCAATCACAAGGGCTGGCAGGAGTAGCGCTCCTGCTGAAGACAGAGCATCCATCAAGGTTCTACGAGCTAGACCCGTCTGCAAGCTTGAAGGTCTGCTTGCGTGGGAAGCACATTATTGAGTTTCCTACCATACACGTTGTTCTGAGGGAACACAAGCACTTGTACAGTCTTGTGGATTCAGGTATGCACTTCATTAGTCTGTTCCATTCAGCATGTCTTTCTGACTTTTCCACATTCTAATCCCCAGAAACATGGGCATCACATTTATCTGGTCAAAATGTGCCGAGGTCACTTGGTTCATGCTCTGAATGCTTTTACTCTTGACGAGAAATTGTGAGGACTAGTTGTTTTCCGATTTTATTTTTTGGCTATGCCTAACTTTGTATAGAATTTTATATATTGTTTTTGATAAAATTAACAATGTGGAAAGATTAGTCTTATTATTTGTGACTGACCGTAAAGACTGGCACTTAATGAAAAATGTTCAGATAGGACTATATAAATTTTGAAGAATAATAAATTAAGGAGTTTCAATTTGGTTCGTAGTAATTCCTTTTAACTTTAACATGTGCAAAGATTTCCGAAATTGCTCCAGGCGAATGCCGATATGGTTCCTTAACAAAGGCCATGGCCGACTCCTGTCATTGTACCAAGCCGTGTGTCACAGTCTCTAAAGACCTCGCTGTCAACGAGATGTGAAGACCACTTACCTTACCGTCAAGATATACATGGATTAAATAAATGTACTAAATTTTTTAGTAATTATACAAATAAAATTCATGTTAAAAGTGACAATATATTCATAGACTAGGATAGTAGTTATACTGAGTTAAGCATATTAGCAATCATGATTATGCATGATTTATAGTACAGCACAATATTCACCAATTTTATTACATCTTAACTTTTACATGAAGCTTCAAATGGAGTTGTATTTCTCCAGTCGACTGTTAAGATTGCCATATTTTCAGACAAAGAGCACTTAAGCTTTTTATTCGGATCTTGCTCTTTTTTTTATACCCAAGTGATCTTGACCTGTGCACTTGCAACTCCTAGAGCGAAAGGAAGTAGGAGGGAAAAACCTACCCTTACGTAAATTTATTTTGGTGGTGTAGTACTCTTAATTCATACTAGGTAATAATCTTCTACTAAAAGAAAAATTCACATGTATCATATTTAATAGGGTAATTGGACAAGTTTTGAAGGGGGAAAAAAACTGCATTTATTTATACTGGGTTTGATAGTAAATAATGAAGTGTGTGTTTGTGCTATGGTTTGGTAATGGACTAGCTGTGGTAATTTTATTGCTTTCCATAGTTATAAGTGTACTATGTATTTGTAATGTGCTTGTAAGTTCTTTAACAATACTAGGTTTGGTAAATCATAACAAACTGAAAGTTCTGCAGGATCTTGGGGTTTTGACTTCATGCTGTATGGCAGGCAACATGTAACCATTATTGTCCAAAAATCCGAGCATAAAATATCAATTGACCTGGAAGTACCAATTTGTTTTGTATCCATTACATTTTAACATTTCCCAGATTGTTCCCTTAGCAGGAATGTACATTATGGCTGCAGTGGTATGTGTATGTTAAATTTTGTTGTTGCTGAAACAGACCACTCGCATTCTACGACAGAGATCTGGGTTACATCAGCAGAGTAGACTACATTTTTGTGCTGTATGTAAGATACGTAATAGATGTTGCTTTTGTTCAGCTAGTTTTGTCTGGGTTGTTTAATTTACTCTGGCTTTCATACAATCATTGCTTCACCCCCATCTCATTCCACCCTCATTCGTTCTTCGGGCTGGCTGGGTGAGGCGACAGTTGTATGTGTCAGGACAAGTTGCTGGCCTTAATTTCAGCTCAACCTTTTCTTAGCCAGGAGGATCATGCCAGCGGTGGGACGTAGTGCAAGCATTTTTCATGTGTTGAAATAGTATATTGTACTACAGGAAAATATATTGTTCATTTTTCTCCAGATGATGAAGAGAGTGAAGCTTGCATGTCCAGACCACCACACTTCAATGGCCATTTTGATAGAGCACTGCAGAGGAGAGTAAAAGACAGTTTTCTGTTCTACAAGTCGGATTCAGACAAATCAGACGGTGAACAAGGTCAGACAAAGAGGCATTCAGAAGTGTCTCAACAGCCAGTGTGAATTACCTAGTGCTCAACACATGTTCTATGCACAATTTCTTTTTAAATGCTTGTTTTTTGTATACTGTTTCAGTAATTGTATTTTTTATATATGATGTTACACATACATTATCTAAACGTTGATATTTACAATCTTATTACTAACAGAAATAAGCCAGATCATGCTACAGAAGGTGGCACCTTAGCCAGAATGTTGCAATTATTAGTAATGACAGAACTATTTCCTCAGGGTGCCAATTTAACACATTGTGTACCTACCTCTCCCCTTGTTATCCTACCCTCGTCCCGAGTGTGTTAAGAAAACTGTAGGTCCTTGCTTGGCCCTACGCCTCTGATACACTGTATCACAGACACTGCACTGGAGCAGCAGAATACGTAGTCTTCTTCTACATGGTGGTGATGGAGCTCACTACTGATGCAGTGTAATGTATGGTTCTCTCTCATTACCCCCCCCCCCCCAGTGCCCAGCAACACTGAAATTCAAAACATGTCTCTCAAATAACAAGAACTATGACAGGTTTGAGAACTTCTGTTCTCATGATAAAACAGCTAATACAAAGTGTATGCTTGAACCAGACTCAGTACGGCAACACCTTGTGTTACCGATGCACTCATTTTAAATTATGTGATGGATCTATAGTTTTAAAAAACAAAAGAATTCATACTAAAATTTGTGTACAAATACAGTGCCACCTGTAAGTTTTTTCTAAAAAAAACAAAACTTGAAGATTCGGGATGCGTGTCACACATGCAAATCAAGATTTTAGGATAAATAAAACTTGGAAAAATTGGGTTCATCATTCATCTGGGTACTCGCAGTGCGGCGTGTGGGGTACAGAGAACCAAGGCCGAAACATTGATTCATTACTCTGCCAACACAGTACATTGTACACTGCAGCTGCGCAACATTTACGTGCCATGTAGCCACCAGCCTTGGGCCTTTCAACATTGTCACTGTATATCTTCTAGCATATTTTGAACGTCATTTCATTCTAAAGGCATCATCCACATAATTAATTCTACTAGTATTTCATTTAAAAAGTTACTTTGAACAAAACAGTTAAATTAAAACTGTGTATTGAAATTTTTTTTTTCCTTGAACATACAGTAGTGCCGCAATTTAATGAACTCGGGAATAATGAAAACAGTGATTTAACGAAAGGATTTTAGGAACCTTAAAAAAAAATTAAATAACTAACTTTGGTAAAATGGAATATTAATTATAACGTAAGTCTGTTAAAAATACTAGCACTGGCCACAGTATATACTTATTTCTTGATATAGTATAAGCTTAAACCATCAATCGAGAAAAAAAAAATCGTTGAAAACTTTGGCCTTGGACGTGACTTTGAGATAAGCAGGCAGCATGCGAGCGACGCTGTGTTGCATAACATGCGCACGCCTAGATCCTCATCCCAGCAGCTGGTGAGGGAACGAACATATAGGTAGCCAGTCTGCACAGCACGGCGGTGCAGGACACAGGAACTAATTCACAGATAGTGCTTTGCATCTCTGTTAGAATGCACTACAGTGCAGCATGCTCTATTAATTCTATTACCGATAGAATGCAGTGGTGTCCAGCGTTATTGTCGCGTCCCAATGAATTTCTAAAAGAAATACACAATTATATTTATGCATATTTTTACAACGAATTTATTACCATAAATGTAAATAATATGTTTCTCCAATGCAAAAAAAAAATGCTAAAGTGCAAAGTATTTTTAGTGAGCAGATCAATGAGTGTTTCACGAGAGCAGCTGCCTACAAACTACAGTGGCCGCAGCAGCGCCTATGTAATTTAATCTCACAAACTTTTAATTCAGTTTTCATACATTTTACATTTTTATAAAACTATTTTTCCTGTGAATTTCCTGAATTTTGTTGGTGGAGCAGGTGGGAGAGAGACGGAAAGATTGACGGCTCGGCAGTGTTAGTCATCACTTGTCACGTGTTGGAGTGCGAGCACTCACACTCGTTAAGAGTTCCACTAAAAGTTTTTTTTATTAAATTTTTTTCTTTCACAGCTGTAGCTTACCTGTTGACAGTAAATGTTTTTTGAGACAACAGACTTTTTTTAATTAAAACTACCTTAAATTCTGACGAAACCTGAGGATTTAACTTTTTTGTGGTGAGGGAGGGGGGTGGGGTGAAAAAATGTGAAATCGGATTTAGCGAAACATTGATTTAGGGTAAACATTTTCCGGTCCCGTGGCATTTCGTTTAATCGGGGTTCTACTGTAGGTTGAAAATAAGGGGTGCAGGTGGTACATGGGTAAATACTGTATTTAGTTTTACGTGTGTGACGTTGCTTTAGCTTACAAATAAACCGGTACAACACCCATCAATGAAACTGAAGGCATTTCTTATATGTATTTGACCACTTACTTCACAAAGCATCCTGCCATCACACATGTATGACAAATGGCCTATTGAACTATCTGCAAGGGTAGGCTTACTTGTACTTCATCCTGGTTATAATCTGTAACTTACAAACTGAATTGATGATTATTAAATGGAGTTATAAGTCTCGTTAGATTCGTTACGAGCACAATACAAATGAACTGCCCTACTCTAATAGATTGTAAACCAAACATTCACTCTTACTACAGTCATTGATTAATGTGTAGCTGGATTCACTACAAACATTAAAAAAAAAGAAAGCATTAAATGAGTTTTCAATGAGAAAAAAATATTTAAATTCAACAACTTAGGTATTTTACAATAATCAAATCATTATTCCTTTAATTACTTGTCATGTAACTTCATGTACTGTATGTTGTGAAATAAAAAAATTGTACTGAAAATAACAAACTAAACAAAATAAAATTCACTGAAAATCACTAGATCATAAAATCACAAAACTTACTGATATTGTGTTACCCGCGTATCTGGCAAGGTTAAAGTCAAGAAGCAACCAATGTTGTTGCATAATATATTAACAGTAGTAATTGTACACACATGCGCATACATATGTAACACCATTATATAGTAATCAGAATACGTACCGTATTTACATGTGTGTAACAGCCCTATTTTTTTACCCAAAAAGAAAGTGCATTACTTGAGAGGTAATTTAAATTCAAATTAATTTTTTTTGCTCCCATGATGTGATTTTTTAAAATAATTGAGAAATATATAAATTTGGATCACTCAGTCTTTGTCTTGATGTTTCATGTGTTCTTTATACAAATGTAGAAATTTTATTTTGCCATGGTATTCAGAATTAAGGTAGGTGTTGTACTGGTGTAAATATAGTATTTTTACTATAAACATTGGATCGCTGCAAAACGTCATCACAGAAGCAGAATAGTCTTGGAAGAATATATAGCAGTAAACCTTGTGAATGTCATTCAGCTTAGCTTTCTTGGTTAGTGTTTTTACCAGCGGATAAGTAATCTGGCCCTGGTCACTACTTACTACAGACGTGTGAAAGGTGGCATGGTTGATTTTTTTTTTTTTTTGATTATTGATTGCCTTGCTTTTACAATACCTTTTGACTTGTTGCAATACTCAAAATAACATAACGTGGATATTCTGAAAGGTTCTTTTTCTACTTGAGGAGCATTTCTGGTCTCAAGTGACTAGGTATACTGATCTTTAATAGTACCAGATATTCTTCAAATTTTGAACCATATCACTTCCATCCATTGTTATACTGTAGTTTCTTCTTTCTTTAGAACACATTACCAATTAGACTACACATCTCCTTCACTGTGTAGATATGATTCTGTCTTTGTATTGGCAGCTTTATAACACAACTTCTGGACGTATGCAATTGCGGGCGAATGCTATAAAGTGAGCATTCAGAAAAGCCCTGCTTAAGTAATATTTTCAGCCAATTCATTAATTTCCGCACGCAACGGCTAACTTAACATCAAATCTCTCTGACACATCACTTGATGCTTGCTCGTGTAAGATAAATTTTGCAGTCTGTAGGAATATACGTATACAGTTTGTTGTTAATTAATTATATAAAACACAACAATGTTGATTACGATTGATTTTGTTTCAGTATTGTTACTTTTAAATAAGAAAATACCCGCAACTATATTGCGTTTTTGCGCAGCTAACCAAACAAGCTGTACAGCAACTATATGCAATGTTGAATTATATGCAGTAGCAACTAGTGACACTTTTGAAAGGAAAAATTTTTAGTGCTCTATCCCGAACGACCTATACATATAATCGTAACACGAAAGATGACACATATATGAATAAAAATAAACAACACAAATTATAGTTGTACAGAGAAAGAAGAAAAGTAAAATAAAATAAAACTAACATTAAGGTTTATGGCGACAAAATGGACGATGACAATGACGACAATGCAGATGACCAGACACACAAACAGATGTGAGCGTAGACTACAGAACATACAAGAAACCGGATTAAAAGTAGCGATGGAGATCCTCAGCCTGTACACAAGCCTGAAGACAAGAACAGATCTCTGTACCCAAAACATAGCATCTGTTGTCATTGAAGCCAAACTCATGTTTTTCCGCCAGTTTTTATACATTTCACAGTAACAGTAACTGTAGTATACAACGAAAATATGTAAAGGCGGGAAAAGGCCGCTAAGCTACTAATTACTATAAAATATAGATAGGAGTGTACAAGTACTTGCAGAGCTGTACTGCACGTAGAGGAACATATAACACACTTAAGGACAACACACATTTTGCGCGTACTATCGCTCACCGCCCGATAAAGCTGGCTTAGCCAGCAAAACATCGCAACCGCGCAAAATGTGTGTTGTCCTTAAGTGTGTTATATGTTCCTCTACGTGCAGTACAGCTCTGTAAGTACTTGTAAACTCCTATCTACATTTCATAGTAATTGGTAACCGTAGTATGTTATTCTTGCATACGTAAATATTTTAAAATAACCATTAATTACAATTTCTTGCATTTTGCATGAATTTTGTACCTTCCAAAAAACATACAGTACGTCCTTGGCTTACGTTGGGGTTATGTTCCAGAAAACAGTGGCGCCAATTGAAACAACTTAAATGGAGTCAGACCAACCCCGCCTATAGCAAAACCTTTTTGAAACGTAAGAATGTTTACTCTGGGACGCATGAGTGGATTAACAAGAATGGATTACTGATGATGTGCTGAATCTGCGGCTACTTAAATTGAAAACTGGGTACACAACTTGCTGTAATTTATATTTTTTTTAACGCTTTGCAAGAATGATGACGTCAGTTTGTTGGGCTATGTGTCATTAGATCAAGGTTCTGCTGCAACTTCTTCCACTTATTGAGGCACAAAACCTACATTTCAATGAAAATCCATTCAAGTAACTTTTTTCTTTGCCTGTATGTCATTCATGATACTGTTTATTGTTCATATCCCAAGATATTTTAATTTGCCATTATTTCTAACCAACTCTAGTGCAGACTGTCACGGAAGTGAATAGCTAAGCACATGAGAAAATGATCTGATAAAGCATATTTCTAAATAAAAGTATGTATAATACAATTTACATAAGGACACAAATGGTAGATAAATTCACATGTAATGATTTGTTTGCAGTCTTAAAAAAACTACAAATATTTTTACAACAGACTTAACAAAACAAATATTTAACAAATAATTTGAAAAGCTTTACATATTGTACACAATATACTGATTACTTAAAGCTATGCAAGTCATTTTCTCTTCTGTCTGGCAATATCACAGGTATAAGTAGGGGTGTCTGAAGTTACATAAACTTTTTTATACTTTCCTTTAAATACAAACAAACGAGGAATTTTGTAAATGGAACAAAAGAATTTTTAAAAATGTAAATACACTTTCTATTGGAGACATTATTATAAGCTTACAATTTTGCTCTCAGTTAGCTGTATGCAACAATTATACTGTACTAATGCTGCATTTTGTACTCATCTGATAAGTTTTGCTGAACCATTCACAAGCATCAGTTTATGTACGGTAATATATAACGTTCTGGCATTAAAATGTGAAGATCTTGATCACTTGAAATCATATACAAGCATTTTAGTATTTAAGGTCGGAGGGTAATCACTAAAGGAGAGAAAGACAGGTCCCCATTTAATCACAATTATGTATTAATTTTTACGTTCTTCCAAAATGTAAAAAAAAAGTACTTTAAGATGTGTTTTATAAATTTACCACATAATAGCAGTCAATCAAAAACTGTGGATGTAATATTATTTTGGGAAACAAGAGTTCACAAAATAAATTATTATTTTCAAAATGGAGAACACTAAAACACTTTAGCCCTACTTACATAAATAAAAATACCATAATTACAATTTTGAACGTGTTGGAAGAATTTTAATTCTATACATTCATGGGTATTACAAAATATTCACCAAATTACATGGACGTATGTAGTAATGTTAAAATTTTGTAATTTGTTTTGTCGTTATATATGCCAAGATTCAAACACCCCTATCCTATACAAACACAACAAATATAATTTTTTTCAACAATCAAAATGTATATGGCTTCAATATCCAAGATCAAAACCATGTCAATGCTTTCTAAAAGCACATTTGTTCATCAGTAGACTTTTATTAGCGGCAAAATTTAGTTATACTAAATACTCTGGAACTTTTAATTCTTGATATTAACATTATAATTTTCAGATATTCCAATCTTGGTAATAAATATTTTCTGAAGTTTCCAATCTTGGTAATAAATATTTCCTGATGTTCTACATACAATCTTATGAAACAAGAGTGGTCCAACAAGACATGTTTGAAATTCTGAAGTAAAAATTTAAACATTTGATGGCCCACAATACAAATAACGTTCCCATATTTATATTACCCAGGGACTTGGTAGCAGTAGGAATAGCATGCACACACAAGGTTTTCAGCACAGAACTATTTCACAGGATCCAAAAGTACAACACGAACACAAACACGATGCAGAAACCCAGGGCTGCCTTCACATAAAATGACTTGGAATTCAGGTTTGTAGCATCTTTCTTATACACTTGTGAAAGCATAGAGAGATTCTGAGCCTTAGTATCCAGTTCTGGAAAGAGAAATCATAAACAGAATACATCAGAGAACATTAAAAAAAAATCCCCCTTCATGTTCAATGCGGAATTAAATATAACACAAAAGATAACTGGGTCCTTACACTGTATTTGCATCTTTGTAAGCTTTTTACATACATTTTGTTGTTATATTTAGAATTACAGGTGTTGATGCCAAGTTACAAATTCACAAGCACTTTACCGCATGAGAAAGCAACGTGTGTATCGTGGTTTATAGTGCTGAGCGAACCTCTGTTTTCATGTTTCGAACCAAACCGAACTAGGGCAAAAAAAATTCGAACTGAACCGAACCTAATGCAAAAAATATTCTTTTGAACTCAAACGAACCCATGAAATAACTGGTTCGAAGCTCTAACATTTTCTACCCTTTTCTGCTGATGACACTTTTCATTACTTACAAGATGCTCTCTCAAAGTTGTGTCAGTGATATTCCGTACTAAAACATTGCATGTTTTGCACTTGGCAGCTCGTGTAAAAAAGTTCCACAAAACTGATCTGGTGCTTTTAATAGGTTGATCACAATGGTCGGTATTCTGCACGTGTGGGATACCTTCAAAATGTGATGAAGTTGAAGGAAATGATGTAATATTGCTAGAAGAAACGCTAACTGTTTGCTGGGCTGACGTACGCTGTCCAT
>PNEQ01070463.1:0-20728 GCA_003012365.1 Medauroidea extradentata
TCGCTCGGTTAAGTGCATCTTGGCTCGGTTAAGTGCATCTTGGCTCGGTTAAGTGCAACTTGGTTCGGTTAAGTGCAACTTGGGTCGGTTAAGTGCAACTTGGGTCGGTTAAGTGCAACTTGGGTCGGTTAAGTGCAATTTGGGTCGGTTAAGTGCAACTTGGGTCGGTTAAGTGTGACAATACTCTACATAATGTAAGCTGGTTAAATTTAGTGCTATACTCTCGTATACTCATTTTGCAGCAGAAAATGAGTACTTCAAGGTAAGGTTAGGTTAGGTTAGGTTAGGTTAGGTTAGGTTAGGTTAGGTTAGGTTAGGTTAGGTTAGGTTAGGTTAGGTTAGGTTGGGTTGGGTTGGGTTGGGTTGGGTTGGGTTGGGTTGGGTTGGGTTGGGTTAGGTTAGATTAGGTTAGGTTAGGTTAGGTTAGGTTCGGTTGGGTTGGGTTAGGTTAGGTTAGGTTAGGTTAGGTTAGGTTAGGTTAGTTTAGGTTAGGTTAGGTTAGGGCAATCATAGTGGTCAACTAATATCGATTAGGTCGTAAGGGTGTTCAATATACTAAAAAAATCTTAACTATAAACCATTGTTATCATATAGTTACTATATGTAGAATAATTATTCCTCTTACTATCTAAACAATATAATATTACATGCTACACTTAAGAACAGCATCGGAAAGAATGTTTTGTTTTATTCCGAAAGTAACTGTCGAGTGGTAGTTAAGTAGGTAACGAAAACTGTTGCCCTCTCTAACTAAATCTAATCCATTTCAATCAACAATAATGTATGCTATTTTAAACAGAGGATCATATAATTTCCATTTTTTAGATTCAGATTTACGACGTTTTTGCTCAAATTTCATGTTGGATATTGTTTATACTGTTGGCATAATGGCTGTCACAACCAATCTTAATTATTTGAAGAAGTAGAAACAGAGGCTGAAGATTAAATAACAAACAAATATAATGGAAATTGACTGTAGCTGTTTTCACGAATTCAATATATGTCAAAACGAAATCCAAACACATGAATATTTTACCGTTGTGTTTGGTGCATTACTTCATTAGAAACTTCGTGGCTATATTTGGGCCAGAATGACACCTTTAAGTAACCAAGGAATTAATTACTAACTAGCTGGTCTGGGGTCAAACCAACTACTTCATCGGTGTAGCAGCCAATGAACAGTTAGCTAATGATCAACAATGCATATTATAACATCTTCCACCCTGCTGGTATCTAATCTCTGGAAATTTTCATGACTTTACCTACGTGTAACACATTCCGTCTTTGTCCTACTGCTTACCTTCCTTTCTGGGTGAGATGAAAGTAAATTGTCGAACCGTTTCTATAAATGTACTATTAAAAAGTGATGTGGAGGCACAATTGAAAAGCTCAACGATACAAAAAAATTGCATAGATGTTACACTCTAATAATTAAAACTGAAGATAATAAATTGCACAACATATGCCGAATCACTGAATACACAAAAGTGTGATTGTTAAGACTTATTTGAACCGTAGTTTCTTTTTATTTTACTATTGAGGCACAGAAAGTGTAAGTAGTAGGATAATGAATGTCCTGGAACACTGGCTACTGGTTGAGGACCGAGGATCAGTCCGCCATCTTGGATTACGTCACGGCGGCCATTTTGTTGTGCACGGCGGCCATCTTCAATCAGTCTGCCATCTTGTATTACATCATGGCGGCCATTTTGTTGTGCACAGCAGCCATTTTGTCACATGTCATGTCACATTATGTCATATCATGTCACATTATGTCATATCGTGTCAAATTATGTCATATCATGTCACACTGTGTCATATCATGACACACAATGTCATATCATGTCACACAATGTCATATCATATCACATTATGTAATATCATGTCACATTATGTCATATCATGTCACACTATGTCATATCATGTCACATTGTCATATCATGTCACATTATGTTATATCATGTCACACTATGTCATATCACATCACATTATGTCTTATGTTATGACTTATGTCTTATGTTATGCCTTATGCCATATGTTATGACTTATGTTATGTCTTATGCCTTATGCTATGTCTTATGCTATGTCTTATGCCATATGTCATGTCACATCATATCGCCCATCTTGTCATGTCCTCTATCTTGTTTCAGGCAGTCATTTGTTTGAGGGAATTTTTCCCTGCAGGAGGGAATTTTTTCCCTCGAAATTTCCCTCTTCGTCTGCTGGGGAAGTCATGTTTGTTTCCATCATTAGCTACTAGGCGGCGCTAGTGTCGCAGTTTGTTTCCATCATTGACTGCTAGGTGGTGCTGCAGTCGACATCCGCCATATTTGTTCCAACATCTACATCATAGGCTGCTAGAGTGTGCTAGTATCGCTATTGATGTAAGGTCGAAGTAGCTTGTGTTTGTATATGGGAGAATAGACCTTATGATTTTATTTTTAGAGAGTTAAAAATTTTTAGTTCGCCGGGTGTTGGTTTCGAACTTGCAACCTTTGTGTTACCAGACATGTGCCCTAGCCCACTTTTTTTTATTAAAAATTCCGCATCAACACTGCACCAACCATTCCCCCCTTTAGGTTGGACATATTTCGAGTGACCCCAGTAATTTTTCGAGAGACAATTTTTATGGTGACAAGGTTTGAGACCCAATGGACAAACACTAATTAACACCCAGCCTGACCTGGGAATCGAACCCAGAACCCCTCGCACCAAAGCCCACTGAGCTACGGCACGCACGAAACCTCAAATCGGGCAATTGAATCATTTTCATATGATTCAAAAAACCTCGACGAAATGCAGGCATGAAACCTCAAAGCGGGCAATTAAATCATTTTCATATGATCCAGAAAACCTCGGCAAAATACACGCATGAAACCTCAAAGCGGGCAATTGAATCATTTTCATTATGATTCAAAATAAATGCACGAACGAAACCTCAAAGCGGGCAATTGAATCATTTTCATATGATTCAGAAAACCTCGACTAAATGCACGAACGAAACCTCAAAGCGGGCAATTGAATCATTTTATGAACTCGACATCTGAGCTATTACAAAAAAATACGAGTACCACCAAGACCTTAATGTGTTATACACAGAGCTATGTCACCACAATCACATTATTCATTCATGATTATTACAATTTTAATAATATTAATTTTTTTTTTCATAATACTTTGCAGATAGTGTGCTATGTAAAATATTGATTGAGTGTACAAGGACTGTTGCATCTGATGCTCTTTAAGAAAAAAGTTATGACAGGCATATGAAATAATGTCTCACAAACACAATGTTAAGTTTTTAAAAAAACACTTTATTGAAAATTATTCAAATATATACAATGGATATTTACAATTCTTGAGGTGTCTGTAGCATGTCATCTTCTACATGGAGAAGTTACTGATTTTATCAGAATGTCCAACATTCTCGTGCACAGACGAGCGAAATGACACTTGATGTTGCAGAATAAACTTCCAGAAATTTCAGCTTCATTTTCACTTGCAGACTCGTCATTACATGTTGCCTTTTCCATCTTGACTGATAATCAGAAGAATTACCTTCACTTGCATATATTTTTACTTTTTTTTCTCTCTTTTGTAATAACTCGTCAGAAAAAAATTTGCCGGTGTGAAATTAATTTCTTGTAACAGTTTTTCTCTATACACAGGACACAAATGAGAATCAAAAGTTCTTTCCTTTATACAAAGCAAGTTTAATTAGCTTTATTTATATTGCAATGTCTGATTGCTGAATCCAACTGTCATGGCTTGTATCGAACCCTAGCCACCTCACCAACACTTCCTTTCTTCTTCAAAACCTTCTCG
Source organism: Medauroidea extradentata (assembly GCA_003012365.1). Lineage (NCBI taxonomy): Eukaryota > Metazoa > Arthropoda > Insecta > Phasmatodea > Phasmatidae > Medauroidea > Medauroidea extradentata. The sequence goes on from PNEQ01070463.1 coordinate 3,826, forward strand.
ACCAAGTACGTGTTTGGATACTTGGTAACCAGAATTTCTTCACCGTAGAAACCGCCTCGGATAGCATTGCCTTCCATGTCTTCTAGGTAGTAGGTCCTTGGATCATAGTGACGAATCTTGACTACTTTAAATATTTCAGTGCTCCAGTTTGGTATGTAGCCTTTAGTAAATGTTCCCTTCACTCTTGATATTCTTACGTAGTCTCCAACCTTTGCTTTAGGTTTGTGCAGGTCCAGTTTCTTCTCATTTTTGTAAACAGTTTGTAGTAAAGAGTTGTCCTTGATATCAACAGGCTTCATGTTAGTGGTTCGATGTACTTTGTGATTATATTTTGACACTAGCTTGGACAATATGTCCATCCACTTGTAGCTTCCCTGTGCTGAAAACTGTTTCCACATTTCATTCTTCAAAGTACGATTAAATCTTTTCACGATACTAGCCTTAAGACCACTGTGAGTAGAGTAGTGGTTAATTTACGTCTTGACATCAGTGCTTGAAATGATGAATTGTAGAATTCTTTACCGAGGTCAGTATGCAGATTCTGGGGCGGACCTTTGTCATTTAAAACAATGTTCATTGCATTTGTTACATCTTTGCCACTCTTAGATTTTACAGGCACAGCCCATGCATATTTACCGTAGCAGTCGATGACAGTCACCATGTACTTGTAGCCTTTATTCTTGCGAGCATAAGGAATCATTTCAACCAAGTCTGCTTGATACATGTCCTGTAAACCAAACATCTGCACTTTACATCGAGGATAATTTCGCCTTGCAGGCTTGTGCAACTCCCTAGCAATGTTTTGACGACTCATTCTATGTAGCCGTCTTCACGCAGTTCTTCTATTATGTTAGATATTTCATTCGTATGAGAGTTATTGCCTGCCTACTGAGAAGCAACTAGTAGACGTAGTCTTTCGACAATTTCATTAACATTATTCCAGTAAATGTATTCTGGTTGCCGTCCATCATCTATTTTCATACTTAGGTCGAGACCATAACCTATGGCAGCTCCTACATCTGGGAACAGCTGGGAAATAATGCTAAACTTCTGATGTGTTTCATCCTTATATTCATTGCTGGTAGGATCGTTATTCTTCAAATGAGCGCTCGTAAGTTTCAAAAGTTGTTTATACTGTCCCAGGGCACCTTGCGAATAATTGTCAGGATTCTGTTTAAACAGTAATTCGTAAAGTCCGGAAGCTGGCTTGATTATGACAGACCCTACTTGTATGTCATTACTGGGCAAGAATAAAATTCGCTTGTTTCCCGAGAAATACTTTTCATTTTGCTTGTACACTCCATATGTCCTATCTTTGGACCGTGAGTTTGTCGAGTAATCATGAAGTATTGTGCTTTGTTCCTTTTTCCGTTTCCACTCGGAGAGAGACAAATCATCTTCATCAATTTCATAAAGTGGTTTCTTGCATTTGACTATAGTTTGAGGTTTGTCTTCCTTCTTCACTGTCACTGATGATGGTGGTTTCGGCTTCAAACTGTCTAGTCGCTCTATTATAGGTTTAAAAGCTTCTTCATTAATCATATCACATTCCATTCTAGACCGTTGAGCAGTCAAGTACTTTGCATGAATACTTTTAATCACAGCATGTAAGTCACCGACAATGTCAGACATTGTACTACCCACTTACAACGACATGGCGGGATATTTATATGCTGGTCTTCTTAGGCAGCAGCCTAGAGCTTGGTTTATTATTTTTCCCATCCAAAACAATAACTGAAGGCAGGTTAGAAGCAGATTTTATCGTGTTTTCAATATTTTTAATTGAAGCTTCAAGTTTAGTAATGTGCTGCATTACCTCATCCAGGACTTTGTCTTCACCACAAGTATCATTTATCAGCCCTTCTATTGCATTAAGCTTCCTGTCGAGCAATGTCTCCATATCAACGGGGATAACATCGAGTTTAACATTCACGTCATTCACCATACTTGCAATGTCATTAATTGTTCTATCCAGCACATTTTGTACTAAGCTAATCAAGTCACCATGAAGTGTGTAAATATGCGCCTTGTTAACAGCATCTCCATCTTCTCTCGGACTTCCAATATTTTAAAGTCTTTTTCCTTCAGCACTACAGTTTCCATCATCCGTAGGTATGAGACAACTTTCCATTTTACGTTTCAGACCATTGCGGCCAAACTTTGAAATTATGTAGCTCATCTCTCACTGACGGAGGCTTATGAACTGATCGAATCCATGTCGATACCTTCCTTTAAGTAAGAGAAAGTCTTTGGCCATTACAAGAAATCCGTAAGGATCACTCCAGCAAATTGCACACACCTCTTTGAATTTATCAAAAGTCATATCTGTATTAACATAATCAGAGTAAATATGTCTCAAGTTCAAGTCATCCATACGAAACAAAACCAGCACGTTGGCATTATCTCTCAATAACTGTTTCGGTATACGTGAATAAGTCTGACAAAGGTAAAAGGAATCTACTAACATATATCTTCCCATGCAGAAGTATTCCTGGATACGAGCCTGTTTCTCGCAAGCTACATCATCGAACACAAACACAGAGTTTGGTAGAGCCTCGTTTGGTGGTACCACGGATTCTTTGTCGCTGAATGGAAAATACCCGAGTCCATCCACGTAACTTAGAATTTTTCCAAGTCGCTGATACTTTGGTTGATGTAATGATTTCGAGTATAGGTACACATTCTCGAAACAAACACCACTAGGCTCCGCCAGCAAACTTAAGAGCACACATGTCTTAACACAGTTGGATGGCCCTGCTATGATGCAACGCACACTATTGGGAAGCAGGGGGCCATGTCTAGATTCACGAGAGGTTAATTCATCCTCGGAAGTAATATGTATAGGCAAACTAACTTCTTGCTTGTCAATACATATATTACCACCAACAACTTGCGGTGCTAACTGTGGTGCATGCGGTGTCTGCGGTGATAACTGCGGTGCCTGAGGTGCTAATTGCAGTGCCTGCGGTGCTAAGTGCGGAACTATTTGTGGTGCTAAGTGCGGTGCCTGTGGTGCTAATTGTGGTGCTTGTGGTGCTAATTGCGGTGCCTGCAGTGCTAAGTGCGGTGCCTGCGGTGCTAAGTGCAGTGCCTGCAGTGCTAAGTGCGGTGCCTGCAGTGCTAAGTGCTGTGCCTGTGGTGCTAAGTGTGGTGCCTGCGGTGCTAAGTGCGGTGCCTGTGGTGCTAAGTGCGGTGCCTGCTGTGCTAACTGTGGTGCCTGTGGTGCTAATTGCGGTGCCTGTGGTGCTAATTGCGGTGCCTACGGTGCTAAGTGTGGTGCCTGCGGTGCTAATTGCGGTGCCTGTGGTGCTAATTGCGATGCATGAGGTGCATAAGGAGAAGCTCTTCTGCAGGTTCTAAAATGTCTTATCATGATATCACTCCGAGTAAACTGGCGATGACAAAGTTCACATTGAAATTTCATTCTTGAAGTTTTCATCTTACATGTTCTTGCTTCATGTCTTCGTACACTGCGGAAAGCTGTAAATACTTCACCACAGAAGCGACAGCGGAGGTGCATCATTAACAACCATACTGTTCGCAGGCTAGAATGATACTGAATGAAATATATAAAAACAGGTGCCTAAGTATTTTTAACTCAGTGTATCGTGATGCCTTGTAGGAGTAAGGTCAAGAGCGGAAGAGGACTAGTGAATACTCTTCTAAATAATTTACCATTCGAAGCGCACGTTCCTGGATACCGGTACTGTGGGCCAGGAACAAAGCTAAAGAAGAGGCTCGAGCGTGGTGACGTCGGAGTTAACGGATTGGACGAGGCGTGCAAGGAGCACGACATAGCTTATGCTAATAGTAATAAGCTAGAAGATAGACACGCTGCTGACTCTGTTCTCGCTGACAAGGCAAAGAAGATTGCTAAATCTAAAGATTCAAAGTTTGGTGAGCGAATAGCAGCTTGGGGAGTATTCAAGATAATGAAGACTAAAGCCAAGCGAGGAATGGGCTTGCCAATAAAGTGCAGTCCATCCGCGTTGACATACACTCGAATTAAATCTAATCCTGCATCCACACGTTCTGACAAAAATATAGTCAATCAGATGAAAAAGAAGACTCGTAAGAAGAAGGAAGTGAGCAAGAAACAAGGAGGCTTCTTGCCATTTCTCCTACCTGGCTTAGCAGCACTAGGTGGTCTGATTGGCGGAGTTAGTGGTATTGCTAAAGCAGTGAATTCATCTAAAAATCAAGGTAAGCAGTTGGAAGAACTTCAACGTCACAACAAGCAAATGGAAGCTATTGCACTAGGGTCAAAAAACGGGAAAGGACTTTACCTAAGACCTTATCCTGTCGGCGGAGGAAGTCGGAAAAAGGGAACCAGAAAGAGAAGGATGCAATCTTAAATATGCTACCCGACAGACATCTAACAAACTTAGATTTACTAAAGTCTGCTAGAAAATTACAAATACCAAATTTCAGAGGCGTGTTTATGAGAGACAATTTACCATCAAAACCCAGAAGCAACGAATGTGGAATTATAAATTTAGATTCAACTAATGGACGAGGTACTCACTGGGTCTCTTATAAAAAATATGGAAACAATGTCGATTACTACGATAGTTTTGGGAACCTTCGTCCACCCATAGAGGTGCTCAAGTATTTTCATGGTATGAAATTAAGTTACAACTATTTTAATGAACAATTGCCTAGTCAGTGGAACTGTGGCCATTTATGTCTTCAGTTTTTAATTAATGATTAATAAATGTTGGCACAAGCTCTACTTTGCATCAGTCATGTCCGTAACATTGATCTTGACGGGCAAGAGCTCCGAGCTACGCTCTGTGCATTTTCCAGCTCTGGATTAAAAAGGTTCGTGGTCAGTGGCACTGATAGATTTCCAAACTTATTTCTCTGTACATAATGTGGACAGTTCAAACTGCAAATTTCGCTACATAAAAAATGACATCACTTCAGAGGTTACAGTACCAACAGGATCGTATGAGATCGAAGACATTGCAGCATATATCAAGCAAGCATTAGGTACTGTTGTAACTTTTGTTTTGCGAGGAAATCCAAACACACTGAAAAGTGAAATGTTGTGCAGCAACGATATTGACTTCACCAAGAACAATACTCTAGCAACCATTCTAGGTTTCGAACACGAGGTGTATGAGATTGGAAAAGTTCACCAGTCAACACTGCCTGTAAACATTTTGCCGGTGAATGTTATAAGAGTAAACTGCAATCTTGTAACAGGCTCATATCTAAACGGTAAACCGAACCATACACTACATGAGTTTGCGGCGACTGTTCCGCCTGGCTTCAAGCTGGTAGAAGTTCCAAAAAATCTTATTTATGCACCAATCATAGAGAAGTACGTGCAGGAAGTTATTGTTCGTATAGTCGACCAGGATGATAAACTGATTAATTTCAGAAACGAAGAAATTACATTATGCTTGCATTTGAAGAAAGATGGGCTTGAATTTTAGAAAAAAGATTATAAAATCAAGTCTCCTTACCAAGCCAAAGGTCAGTTTGTCGCGAGCATCCATCGTGTTAACGCGTAAAAATATTGTGTTCTTGAAGAGTCTAGGCTTCAAAGTCAAGAAGAATGGAAGCAGAAATATTGAACGTGGACGAGCCCGTTAGTTACGAGGATTCCATTACAAAAACTGAATTTCCTTGTTTATTCGCCATACCTGCCTGGACCATACCAGCTGTCATCTGAGGTTCGAATACCAGTGCAAAACCAAGACGTTTATACTCTGCCATGCAACTCATACTTGAGATTCAGAGGCACTATAACCAAGGCGGGAAATGCTGTGCCTGTAACTACGAAGATAATTAGAAATGGAGTACTTCACATGATTAATAAAATAGCTTATGAACTGAATGGTGTAGAGGTTGATCAGACAAGAGATGTAGGTATTACTGCTACTATGAAGAACTACCTGTCTCTAACACACAACCAACTACCCGCAGCCAAAATGACTGGATGGGGAATAGAACCAAATTATAAAATTCCTGTGTACGAAGGTGGAAAATTTGAAATTTGCGTACATCTTTCCTCGCTGCTAGAATTCGCTGAAGATTATAAACATATAATAGTGAATTCTAAACAAGAGTTGGTCATTATTTTAGCCAATACTCAGATAAATGCTATACTGGATACTGCAGAAAAACCTGAGGTCGTGACACTCTATACATTCGATAGAGTAGTTGCTGCCACATGTCCAAGTAAAGATGGAAGAGAGAATAAAACTACTCAAGTTTGTCGAGAAAGGAAGGAATATAGATGTGGCTTTTCGCTCGTGGAGTTTGGAAACTTGCCCAGCACTTACACAGTCTCAAAATGTAAATTGGAATGTTAAATGATCATTCGCAACAGAAAAACCACGCTACAAAATTCTGGCATTCTAGACCGGGCGACAGAATACCGCAAGTGCAGATCGCTCAAAGTTCGATCATATCAATGTAAAGAATGCCAAAGTTTATTTGAACTCTGAAAATTTTCCATACTTGGATCTCAACACGAATTTCAGTAATGGTTCTTTATTGTTGGCATACCAAATGTTTGCTGATTTCCAGAAATCATACTATGGTCTCGAAGCATCGACTACACTCGAACCGGATGATTTTATGAACAATGCTCCACTACTTGTATTTGATGTAAGTAAACAAGACGATCGAATAAACACTGGTGTAATAGACTGTCGCATTGAAATGACCGCAGCAGACAATATACCTGCCAGTACACAGGCCTACGCTCTCATTATCCACGACCGTTTGGCAACCTACAATGCAAGGGAAAAAGTGGTGAAAATACTGACTTAAGCTCAGTTTGATCTTGGCAGTCATCATGTTCGCAAACATCCAGGGCTTCCAGTCTCAACTTGGATTTATTCTTAAAGAGGTTAGCATAGCCTACCATGATGGAAAAGTGACAACACATAGATTTCTGCCGCCGTTTCACTGGGAATTGCTGGATAAAAAAAGTAAATGCACCAATAGGTGGCTTACAAAAAATTATCATGGTCTACACTGGGAAGATGGACATGAAGATTATGAGAAAATTAAAGATGTTGTATCTGAAATGATAGATGATGAAGAAGTCGTATTTGTTGCTGGGGTGGAGCAGAAAAAGTGGCTTAGCATTTATTGTAATGAAAATGTAAACATTATCGACTTGCAAACTACATACAAGTGTCCTTCACTTCGCTACTTGAAAGCAAAGTTCGTCAAGCCTGAACACGTCTGCGGGTCATGTGAGCAGGATCTGACCTGTTCCCGCCTGAATGTGCTATTGCTAAGGCTGTGGTGTTTTGAGTGACGTCAATGATGGCGATGCCAGCTAATGTGACGTCAACATAGACAATAAATATCAGTCCTGGATGGGGAGGCTGTTCAGTCGCTGCTTGTTCACGTAACACAATGGACGTCAGATTTCGACCAGAAGAGTTTCACACCTACGTCGAGGCAGAAGTTGGTTTTCGACGGGTGCACTACATGTTTGCTGGTCTTCCAGATCGACTAGAATTTTGCAATGGACTTGAACACTTTCTGTGCGTCAACGACGAAGATGTGTTTAGTGTGGCGCCTATTCCCTGCAACTTTGTCGACTGTCCTGTTTACCATCTCCGACCAGACAGCAAGCTACCATCCACAACTGAAGAGCTCATTAATCAAGCTAAAGGGGAGATCATCGTCCAACGAAACAGCGAGAGTTGTATATCCTACGAACTGAGACGTAGCAGAGAAGAAGTTATTCGCTGGGTGGAAAGATGCAGTGGCTGGACTCACACTACTATTTTGAAGAAAGGGAAGCTTCACTGGATGTCTCCATGCACGCCTTTGTTGTGTGAAGTGTATTTGTCATAGGCCAACTTATTACTCCTTACTGTTTTCTCATCGTCATGTACGAGTGGCCTGACTCATCATATGGAGCCGAAAGTTATCTGTTTTCACGTATCAAACAAGAGGTTTACGAGAAGCATAGAGAAATAGAGGCTTGCAACAATTATGCCTTTAGTGACTCTGAAGACTTCAGTGATGTTCAAGACTACAAATCAGTTCTACGACCTGACCCTACCAAGGAGAAAGCTCTATCTCGTCCAATTTTCGAGCCCTGGGCTGGTAACTTTGCCTACGTGGTCCCCAGCAAACAGTGTGTACTTTATGAAATTGAATTTGAAAGTGAAGAAGACAGTGGTGATATTCTGAACAGAACATATTTTGAAATGTGTAGAGACGGCAACCATTTCCGTGTAACATTTAACCCCTTTTCACCAAGGACTACCAGCAATGTTACAGCTTGTTTTGCATGTGAAAGTGATAACTGTGCAGTTTACTTGTGCAAACCATTTTTGCCACTACCACTAACTCTGGACCAATTGAAATCAGGTGTTGAGACACCCGAATGTGTTGTTTTGGATAAATGTGATGGACTACAACATAACATAACTGCAATAACATCTACACATATGCAATGTGTTAAGGTTGGCTGTGCTTCTCATTTGTGTCCTGTGTATAGAGAAAAACTGTTACAAGAAATTAATTTCACACCGGCAAATTTTTTTCTGACGAGTTATTACAAAAGAGAGAAAAAAAAGTAAAAATATATGCAAGTGAAGGTAATTCTTCTGATTATCAGTCAAGATGGAAGAGGCAACATGTAATGACGAGTCTACAAGTGAAAACGAAGCAAAATTTCTGGAAGTTTATTCTGCTACATCAAGTGTCATTTCGCTCGTCTGTGCACGAGAATGTTGGACATTCGGATAAAATCAGTAACTTTTCCATGTAGAAGATGACATGCTACAGACACCTCAAGAATTGTAAATATTCATTGTATATATTTGAATAATTTTCAATAAATTATTTTTTTTTCAACTTAACATTGTGTTTGTGAGACATTATTTCATATGCCTGTCATAACTTTTTTCTTAAAAAGCATCAGATGCAACGTCCTTGTACACTCAATCAATATTTTACATAGCACACTATCTGCAAAGTATTATGAAAAAAAATAATATTATTAAAATTGTAATAATCATGAATGAATAATGTGATTGTGGTGACATAGCTCTGTGTATAACACATTAAGGTCTTGGTGGTACACGTATTTTTTTGTAGTAGCTCATTTGTCGAGTTCATAAAATGATTCAATTGCCCGCTTTGAGGTTTCGTTCGTGCATTTAATCGAGGTTTTCTGAATCATATGAAAATGATTCAATTGCCCGCTTTGAGGTTTCGTTCGTGCATTTATTTTGAATCATAATGAAAATGATTCAATTGCCCGCTTTGAGGTTTCATGCCTGCTTTTCGTCGAGGTTTTTTGAATCATATGAAAATGATTCAATTGCCCGATTTGAGGTTTCATGCCTGCATTTCGTCGAGGTTTTTTGAATCATGTGAAAATGATTCAATTGCCCGCTTTGAGGTTTCGTAGGATAGAAATAGTTAATACTATTTAATATATATAATCAATAAGACATAGGTATGCTAAAAATGTAAATGAAATTAAATTAAATGTGAACATTTATCTGGTACAAAGGTTATTTTTAAATATACACTATTTAACAGTGTCCTCTCACCAATGTACTCGTAGCTCAGTGGGCTTTGGTGCGAGGGGTTCTGGGTTCGATTCCCAGGTCAGGCTGGGTGTTAATTAGTGTTTGTCCATTGGGTCTCAAACCTTGTCACCATAAAAATTGTCTCTCGAAAAATTACTGGGGTCACTCGAAATATGTCCAACCTAAAGGGGGGAATGGTTGGTGCAGTGTTGATGCGGAATTTTTAATAAAAAAAAGTGGGCTAGGGCACATGTCTGGTAACACAAAGGTTGCAAGTTCGAAACCAACACCTGGCGAACTAAAAATTTTTAACTCTCTAAAAATAAAATCATAAGGTCTATTCTCCCATATACAAACACAAGCTACTTCGACCTTACATCAATAGCGATACTAGCACACTCTAGCAGCCTATGATGTAGATGTTAGAACAAATATGGCGGATGTCAACTGCAGCACCACCTAGCATCAATGATGGAAACAAACTGCGACACTAGCGCCGCCTTGTAGCTAATGATGGAAACAAACATGACTTCCCCAGCAGACGAAGAGGGAAATTTCGAGGGAAAAAATTCCCTCCTGCAGGGAAAAATTCCCTCAAACAAATGACTGCCTGAAACAAGATGGAGGACATGACAAGATGGGCGATATGATGTGACATGACATATGGCATAAGACACAGCATAAGAGATAGCATAAGGCATAAGACATAACATAAGGCATAACATATGGCACAAGACATAACATATGGCATAAGACATAACATATGGCATAAGACATAACAAATTTCATAAGACATAACATTTGGCATAAGGCATGAGGCATAACATAAGGCATAACATATGGTATTAGACATAAGATAAGACAAGTCATAACATAAGACATAATGTGATGTGATATGACATGGTGTGACATGATATGACATAATGTGACATGATATGACAATGTGACATGATATGACATAGTGTGACATGATATGACATAATGTGACATGATATTACATAATATGATATGACATTGTGTGACATGGTATGACATAGTGTGACATGATATGACATAATTTGACATGATATGACATAATGTGACATGATATGACATAATGTGACATGACATGTGACAAAATGGCCGCAGTGCACAACAAAATGGCCGCCATGATGTAATACAAGATGGCGGAATGATTCAAAATGGCCGCTGTGCACAACAAAATGGTTGACGTGACATAATCCAAGATGGCGGACTGATCCTCTGATCCTCAGCCAGGAGCCAGTGTTCCAGGACATACATTATCCTACTACTAGTGTGAAGATGTTAAGTAGACCAATGCTTCCATCAAACACCTCAACGCAAGAGACGTGTAAAATTTGCATTATTTACTTACAGCCTACTAGACTCCAAGTGACTATATGTTCGTTCGACGTCTCCCGCTGGCTGATATTGTCGTGACTTGCCGAAGGGAATGCTTACATGGTAGAGAGAACAATAACTGTAAAGAGATAACACTCATAAATGACAACACACAAAAGTTCGTGGCATTTTGAATCACAGAGTATGTTCTGTATGTATAAGATATTCAAGTTTAGTCTGCTACCAAATTATAACACGTATTTCACAAGTCTCTACTCATCACTTCTAGGCAATGAGTACTAAGCTATCGGTCAGTGTGTTAGTAGAAAGTGTTTTTTGGTGGAATACCAACTGATGACACTATTTATTTGTGGTACATATGTGTTAAATATTTTCCATTATAACGAGTATTAATAAAGTGCTTGCAACGAACAATTACTGAATTATAGACACTATACGTACGTGTGCAGCATCAGAATAAGTTTACTATATCACTGCAATACCATAAGATTTGCAAACATGTACCTTATTATTCCTTTTCACACTAAAACTCTGCTCAATTTGTAATTTCTTTCTAATTACATACACCACAGAGTAATACAATATAAAAGTACAATATTCTATTACATGTATATGGAATTCTCATACCAATTTAGAAAAGCATTCTTTAATTTTTGAACAGCTACATAGATTGTTATAAGAACTATCTCGATGAAACTAGCTTTCAATTGCAAAAAGAAGCATTGGAATCGATTCATTCCTTTGGGAGCTACAAAACCGTAAACAGGCACACAGACAGACTATCATTCAAACTTATAATACTCTTCCTTTTTGGGCAAGGGGTTAAGAACAGAATTTTGTGAATATAATATTAATGGGAATTCTTATATTAGTAGCGAATTTTTAAGAGTTTAGGTTGTGGTGTTGAGCAAATGTAAGCCTGTCAATACAATATTTGAAATTTGTTAATGCAAAATGGCAGGTATGATTGTTTTAACTACAGAGATTATATATATATATATATAAATATATATATATATATATATATATATATATATATATATATATATATATATATATATATATATATATATATATATATATATATATATATATATATATATATACCAATATTTTGCTTGAAACTTTTAAGGAGAAATGTGTAATGTGTGGTATACAGGAAGGCACAGTTATAACACAACAGAGTTAGACCACGGTCGTGGAATAACAGGTCTGGACACTCGCCTGGAAACTTGACCCTCTTGTTGTTTGGCTGTAGTTCACCAAGTTACCGAGAATATTGTGTTTTATTGGCGCTGATGTTAGGGTGATCGGACTAAACTCCGCCCACTTCCTTTCCGCTAAGATAAACCATTTTTCAAAACGTATTTTTTATCAATTTATGAAATACTTTCTTCGCTCACAAATTTAAGAAATGGCTCCAGCAATCTTTATTTACTTTATAAATTTAACAATGGAAAAAAGTGGACGGAGTTTTAGTCCGACCCCCCGGGAAACAGCGCCAAAAAGTACGACATTCTCGGTAACTTGACGAAATACAACCAAACAACAAGGCGGTCAAGTAAGATACATTGTTAGATAGGCGAGTGTCCAGACCTGTACTTCTACGACCGTACACTAAATTAACTGAATCGCAAAATGTCTCTTTCTGAAGGGTTTTAATCCTCTTTTCCTCTGTATTTATTTCACATAGTAAACATGAGGAACTGGAGTAGTTAGACACACTTTTAGAAGCAAAAACCAACTGCACGTACAACACAAGATAGAAAAGGAAACAATTCTATAATTATTAAATAAGGCCAGCAATAATTACTAAAATTATATTACCGAAAAAATACAATTAGATTATGTAAGAGAGTTTAGTAAACAATACAATATTATGCAAAATAGCAAGTACACAGTCAAAATAAAAATTCATGCTGCCTCCTTTTATTAGGCGTGAAAATTCCGATTCAATTTCATTACTTGTCATAGAAATAATTCAACAGGAGTTCTGGCGTGAATAATTCGAAAAATCTGTGCCTAGGACTACAATTAAATTCGGATAGCTAGAAGCATGTATGAAAAGTAACTTAGTAAATAGGAATTAAATTTACAGAAACATGACAGTTTATGAAAAATAAACAGAATACTATTTGTCGTTTCTACTGTTACTAAATAGCATTATAAGTAAGAATGGAGCAGCATCAGAATGAAGGTGTGAAAGGAACAGATGATACTAAGCAAGCGTATAGTACACTTTATTACAATTATGGTTCACTTGGTAAGAACATATTATACTGTACTACAATTATAGTAGGCTAGGTAACTTTATAAAACACTGTTTATAATTATGGTACACTAGGTAGTGTTATCGTACAATGTGCCATAGCTATAATACAAATTTTTACATTTATAGTATATTGTACCTTAAATATGGTACACTTGGAATGTTTGTAGGCTAATATACTATAATTATGGTACAACTAAGTAGGTGTGTGGAACATTGTGCCACAACTATAGTACCTTCCCTTCGTGTTTTATAGCACACCATGGTAATTTCACTGAGTTCTTTTAAAAGTACAGGTTAGGTTAGGTTAGGTTAGTTTAGGTTAGTTAAGGTTAGGTTAGGTCAGGTTAGGTTAGGTTAGGTCAGATCAGGTCATGTCATGTCAGGTCAGGTCAGGTCATGTCAGGTCAGGTCATGTCAGTTCAGGTCAGGTCAGGTCAGGTCATGTCAGGTTAGGTTAGACTCGGTTAGGATAGATTAGGGCAACACATTGGACAACAAATATCGATTAGGACGTCAGGTTGTTCAATATACTAAAACAATCTTAACTATAAACCATTGTTATCATATATTTACTATGTGTAGAATTTAATTATTCTTCTTATTATCTAAACAATAATATTACATGCTACATTTAAGAACGGCATCGGAATGTATGTTGTATTTTATTCCGAAAGTAACTGTCGAGTGGTAGTTAAGTAGGTAACGAAAACCGTGGCCCTCTCTAACTAAATCTAATTCATTTCAATCAACAAAAATGTATGATTTCTTAAACAGAGTATCATATAATTTCCATTGTTTAGATTCAGATTTACGACGTTTTCGCTAAAATTTCATGTTGGATATTGTTTATACTGTTACAAGCTTTATTATGTGAAGAAGTATAAACAGAGGCTGAAGATTAAATAACAAACAAATGTAATGGAAATTTCCTGTAGCTGTTTTCACGAATTCAATATATGTCAAAACGAAATCCAAACACATGAATATTTTACTGTTGTGTTTGGTGCATTACTTCATTACTCACTTCGTGGATATCTTTGGGCCAGAATGACACCTTTAAGTATCCAAGGAACTAATTACTTACTAGCTGGTCTGGGTCAAACCAACTACTTCATCGGTGTAGCAGCCAATGAACAGTTAGCTAATTATCAACAATGAATATTATACCAGCTTCCACCCTGCTGGCATCTCATCTCTGGAAATTTACATGTCCTTACCTACGTGTAACACATTCCGTCTTTGTTCTACTGCCTACCTTCCTTTCTGGGTGAGAAGAAACTAAATTGTCGAACCGTTTCTATAAATGTACTATTAAAAAATGATGTGGAAGCACAACTTAAAACGCTGAACGATGCAAAAAAAAATTGCATAGGATGTTACACTCTAATAATTAAAACTAAAGATAATAAACTGCACAACATATGCCGAAACACTGAATACGCAAAACTGTGATTGTTTAGACTTATTTGAACCGTAGTTTCTTTTTATTTTACTTTTGAGGCACAGAAAGTGTGAAGATGTTAACTCGAGCAATGCTTCCATCAAACACCTCAACGCAAGAGACGTGTAAAATTTGCATTATTTACTTACAGCTGACTTCGACTCCAAGTGACTATATGCTCGTTCGACGTCTCCCGCTGGCTGACATTGTCGTGACTTGCCGAAGGGAATGCTTTCATGGTAGAGAGGCCAATAGCTGTAAAGAGATAACACTCATAAATGACAACACACAAATTTCGTGGCATTTTGAATCACAGAGTATGTTCTGTTATATATAAGTTAGTCAAGTTTAGTATGTTACCAAATGATAACACGTATTTCACAAGTCTCTACTCATCACTTCTAGGCACTGAGTACTAAGCTATTGTGCAGTGTGTTAGTAGAAAGTGTTTTTCGGTGGAATACCAACTTATGACACTATTTATTTGTGGTAAATGTGTGTTAAATTTTTTGCCATATTACGAGTATTAAACACGTGGTTGCAACGAACAATTACTGAATTATAGACACTATACGTACGTGTGCAGCATCAGATCAAGTTTACTATATCACTGCAAGACCCTAAGATTTGCAAACATGTACCTTATTATTCCTTTCCGCAATAAAACTCTGCTCAATTTGTAATTTTTTTCCAATCATCTACACTACAGAGTAATACAATATAAAAGCATAATATTCTATTACATGTATATGGAATTCTCATACCAATTTGGAAGAGCATTCTTTAATTTTTGAACAGCTACATAGATTGTTATAAGAACTATCTCGATGAAACTAGCTTTCAATTACAAAAAGAAGCACTGGAATTGGTTCATTCCTTTGGGAGCTACGAAACCATAAACATGCACACAGACAGACAATCATTCAAACTTATAATACTCTTCCTTTTTGGGCGAGGGTTAAGAACAGAATTTTGTGAATATAATATTAATGGGAATTCTTATATTAGTAGCGAATTTTTAAGTGTTTAGGTTGTGGTATTGAGCAAACGTTAGTCTGTCAATGCAATATTTGAAATTTGTTAATTTAAAATGCTATGATTGTCTTAAAACCATATATATATATATATATATATATATATATATATATATATATATATATATATATATATATACACAAATATTTTGCTTCAAACTGCTAAGGAAATATGTGTAATTTGTGGGATACAGGAAGGCACAGTTATAACACAACACAGTTGTTAGGCCAGACTATATCATGGCCATAGAGGAACAGGTCTGGACCATGGTCGTAGAAGAACAGGGGGCCTATTCACTAACTTTTAAGATAACCGTAACTTGAGAGTTACGGCCAGTCACCTTAACATTTGTCGTAAATTTTCCCGGAGCGATTCAGTAAGCATTTTGCTTACCTTAACTTGAAAGTGAACGACCGTAAGTTAACAGATGGGTTCTAGGGTAGTGTTAACTTACTGGCTTGCCGTAACTTGTTTACAAATGTGTAAAAAATCATGGCGGATTAGTGAGGTTAGAACATTTCATAGTCCGAAACGACGATAGTGAAATTAATTTATGTTGGATTTGCGAAAAATCCACCGTAACTTAAATAATTATTATTTTAGATGGAAAAACCATACAGCTCGTGTGTATATTCGTCTTAATAAAATATTCGTACAGGGAACAGTATCTGCCGAGTGACGAGCCGTATTTTTGACGTAATTATCGGTGTTGCATATTTAAGATGTTAATTAATGACAAAACGCGAGCTGTTTACAATTAATAAGTGTCTGTGTTTTAAGCGAAGGGTTTGTTGTTCAAATTGTGTGTGAAAACATATTGTGTGTCAGACAGGCTTGCTTGAATACTCTTGTGTCTTTTCTTTTTTTCAAATCGCTGCTGCATAAAATAAATGTGTTTCGTTGAGCTTTTTTAAGTTACGCGTCCCAAATAAACCATTATAATTAAAATCAGTGCGGTATACGAGCTAGGTTATATTTTAGAAAATAGCACATTAGTACAGTAACTTAGGCCTTGTTAGGCCCTCGGAGAAAACACTCTGCAGTTGTCTTCATATTGCTACAGTTCAACATTTTTTTTTTGTTTGAGGAATTGAATTCTTTCTATCCAACTAATTACCCACAGAACTAACTTGAACCAGCCGTCACATTTCAATATACAGATGTCACAAAGTCACCCCTGCTACAGTAAGTTATATGTAAAAGTTCATACCAAATAAAATTTACACCCTCTGTAAAACAGCATTATCATGACTGTGTAAACTATTTTTA